>JAYRBW010145221.1:0-14771 GCA_036023295.1 Invenusta paracnida | reverse complement strand
GATGCCGATGGTGGCAATTGTGGCTGCAGTGAAGATTGACATAGAATAGAGTTGACTAGGGGGGGGCTCATGTTCAATATTTGGCATATCAGCACAGGATGTTGAAGAAGAATATATGGATTTACATTATACAGATGTTGCCTAAAACACTGATTTTATTTAGTTGTGAAACTGCAGTGGTGAATAGGGCATTTGTAAACAAAATAAATATGAGAATGTGTTTTAAAACGTATTAAACTTTTGCAGGGCGTTAATGCAAAACGCCCTCCAACACGCCCCTGCAAAACACAGGCTCGCCAAACACCCACAAAAGTTTAATACGTGTTTTAAATTAAATGGAACTTAAATATTCCTAAATAAAAATGTCTCAAAAATTGTTGCATATAGGAGGTTTCAGTAAACAGAAAAACAGGTGGCATTGTAAATATTGTGTAATGAAAGGAAATATAAATTAAAATAATAATCGGTAATTGTGACTTACCGTATAAAGCAGTTTTCGACTCCAATCTAACGTAAATTTAAACTTTGTGAAAAAGTAAATGAAAATAGATAATTAAAATTATTGGTTCATTAAAACTTTAATAAATTGTCTTTAATACACGAAATAACAGAAAACATTATCAATTATTGTATATAATGCTTTTTAAAAAATTTAGTTTACTAACTTGCTTAAAAATAAATTATAGTATTTGAGTGCTTATAATTTAACTGAGATTCCAATTTTTCTTATTTAGAACCTACTAGGAATACTAGGCAGTTTAGGCGCTATGCTATTCCTAATATAAAACGATTAGAAACCTAATGGGAATATCATGCAAGTATTATAGGAAACCTTTTATTTCTATTAATGGAAACTTTAAAAGAATAACAGGATTAGTAAGAATAGTAGGATCTTAGTAGGAATAATAAGTTTCAATACTGTGGGACATATATTATAACTTTGCCAATTGGGATGTTTTATAAGTATACTTTTGAGACAGCACATACTGAACCAAATATGATTAGTCCTAACCAGATCTGTTAATTATTCTTAATAAAATAATAATAAATATTTGTTATGTATTTACCACAAAAATATTTTGAATATATTATTTATTTTAGCATGAAAAATATATCTACAAAAAAAATAAATTGTAAGACAATTACAACCAGTTAAGACTTCTTAAAACCATTATGTGCACCTTTGAGATACTTAATTGTAGGGGATATTAAATTCTTTAACAGAATAATGCTGAAATTTTGAACATCTGAACTGTATAAAAATACAATCAAAAATCGATTTTAATATTCAATTACATCTGTGCCATCTATAATAAAATTTAATAATCAAACTCATAAATGTAATATTGGCATAAATCTAGTAATATAATAATAAAACATTTATAAATCTATACCTATTCATAGTAAAAATAATTAAATATACTATGCTGCTGTCCAATAATTATTTTTTCATCAATAATATTTTTATTTCATGGAACTATCTCTACATAAGCTCTATTTATTGGCTATAGTTGTATATCTTAAGAAGTGAAATGAACAAATATTTCCTTTGCTTATATTTTTAATAATTTTGCATATTATTGAGTGTTATTATCAGACATATAAAGGTATAAATTTTAAATCATACATGTTTATTTTAATTCACAGCTTGCAACATTACTAATATCATGCTATTATAGGCTTATTGTAAATATACAATATGAAAATTATAAATATTCCTATTTTAAGTAAACATTTGTATTTCTCATCAATCAATCAAGGAGTAATATATATTTACATAGAAAGTAGTTACTAAGTATACATTTTGCATTCTATATGGTGTCTAAATTATGACATTGTTTGTTGCATGTTTATTATATTTTATTGAAATAAATAATTAGACTGATTTGTTTCATTTTTGTATATTCCTAATGCTTACAAATGTCACAAAAAAATCCCAGATTGAAATTTTTTTATATCTATTTTTATATTATAACTTGTCATAACAGACAGTGCACTGTGACATGTGTTATAATATATTTTAAATTATATATACTATATACAGTATCTCACAGTTAGACTTGTATGATATTTAGACATTATTTATGACTTACCATTAGACTACTTTTGTCTGACAGTTAGACAATGTAAAATCTGAATGTTAGATGCATCTAAGCATTAGACACTTTTATGTCTGACTGTTAAATACATTTTATTGTTAGATGAATTCATCTGATGTTTAGATAATATTTTGTAGTGTAGGTAAGTTATTAACTTGATAAATACTCTAAATAATATATTTATATGTGTATTACATAATAAATTATATAAATTAATTGCAAAATTTATTTATCTGTTGTAACTATATAATTTATATTCTGGATGCCACACTAAGAGTAACAGTTTTTTTCTGGATATTTAAGGACTTTTTTCTTAGACTTATAATGCCTAATAAAATAAAATTTATTTATTCAAATAATCCTATTAGATAAAAAAATCAAAAACAAACCAAAGCCTTTTGCTACTAAAATTATATTTGTACTCTAATATTTTGCCGTTGACACATGGCTTCGTCAGAGAAAAGATACTGTGCAGTGTGGCTGATTCCAGTAATAAGTAGATGAGTAGAGCTTATTACAATGGTGCTACTCTGGGCCAACTATCAAATCCTATTTGCATTACCATTAACACAATTTTAGAAATATTTCTAGCATTTTATATATATTCTTAAATTATTAATATAAATAGTCAGAAACTGAAAGGTATATATTTTATAATATATTAAAGAAAAGAATTATTGGATAAATGAGTAAATTTGATAAACTAGAGTTTAGATAATTTCAATGTAATTTGATAAAAATAATAAGATAAATACTGAAAACTAGAAATAGAATATATAGTATACAAATAAATAAAATAAATAATAATATGGAAAGTACTTTTCTGTATATTGCTAAATTCTCACTCAAGGTTAGGAGATCAGACTTATTTGATGTGTATTTGCAATTGGAATCCATCTAATTTGAATTTAACTTTTTGGAATACTGATATGGAAAAACATTTTTGCTTATTAATGTGTGTTTATTAATATTGCCATTGGGTAGTTTGATACTCTAAATGGTGGACAGACATCAAAATAATTTGTATACTATGTCTGACTATAATATATGGACATAGTGTATCAGGCACATAGTCAGGATTTTCTGACAGGAGAAGAGGGGGGGGTCAAACTATTTATAAAAATTTCTAACAAAAGGTTCAACTGTCTTGACTTAGTTTACTCTTAGTTAATTATAATATCAGAAAAATTTTAACAAACAGAAGACGTATAAAATTTCCAATGGCTTTGATGGGGGTCTTGACCCCCAAAACCCCCCTCCTTGGCTATGCCCCTGTATAAATAAAAATATTAAAAATAGGATAAATATTTGTCAAGATAATTGCCATTGGCTTACCTTTTCCTTGCATGCTTCAAATTTAAGAGCATAAATTTCAAGATTCGAGGAAGCAAAATCCAGCAGGTGCGAATAAAACATATCTGAATCACTGTCTGAACTAATAAATACTAGACAGAACTTTTTATTTTGCTGCAATAAGTTATTATTTGTAAACAAATTCTGATTAATAAGTTGTTTCTCAAATTCACAGCATGGCTTGCACCACTTTGCACCAAAATAAATTCCAATGATATATCTTTCTGTGAAAACATCTTCAGTTTTAATTGTTTCTTTTGAAGGTTTCAAAAGAAGTGGTGGTAGACTGTTAACAACTTTACTAAACATTTTAAATTTTTACAATCGAAACTAGTTACAAAATACGCGCTGGTTTCATAAATACTAAAAAATATTTTTATTTAAATATAAATAAAGTTAATAAATGACAAATAACGAATTCTTATAATGGATTATCATATAGAGCATATTAATCTCTTATTACTCAAGGCATTATTATTATTGTTTTAAACAAAATGTCTGACTTTATTCACATCTAAAAGGTCTTCTAATTACATACCTAAATACAAGACATGTTATGTTGTTTCTTCATGTAAGAGGTTGTTCTGATATACGTCACACTCGAGAGGGGGAGGGGAGTGTCAAATGTGACGAATGTAACGTGGAGAAGAGAAAGTATTAGTCAAAATATGACGCCACATTTTATTTTCAATAAAATTGTGAATTTAAATTATAGAAATCAGAACAGGGGCAGCAGATTCCAAGGGTTAATATAATTGTTATTATATTATATAAAATGAAATGAACAAAAAATAAAGCCTTGGTCTTCTTAAAATCCTTATCAGTTAGGAAACATATTTTTTTGTTATTATGAATATATGAAAACAGTATTAATATAAATAATCGATTTTATACAGACAATTGAAAGTTAAGTGTAAAAAGTATTACGCATGGATAAACTTGTATTGAGAGGAAAAAATATGCGGTTATAAAAACATCTTATAGTATTTTATTTTCAAACAGAGGGAGGGGTTGCAAATTTGTGACACCAATTTGAAGGGAGGTCTCTAGATTTGTGACGAAGTGTGTCAAGGGGGGGCAAAAATCCCCTAAAAACGTGACGTCATTTACACAAGAACATGCCCTAGAATATATATTGTTTGTCTTTTAACGACAGCTATAAAACTTAGATTTTAACAGCATATGCCAGGTTTAAGGCAAACGTTATTATACTAAAACTGATTTTCTGCATAAAAATATGCAGTAACATACGTTCTTGAGAGTAATTGTCATTAAGAGTGCTATAGGCCATAGCCAAATTTATTTTTTTATCATTAACTGTCTTTAGGGAAAGTTTGCAATATACTTTTTTCTATATTATCAACCAATTTTTTTATTCCTTTTTTCGTAAGCCAGGCCAGATTTTTTTAAGCTCTAGGTACAGTGTCTATTGGTTAATACAGCGTTTATAGTTTATAGTGTAATTTTCATTGAAATTGCATGCAAAGTTTAGTGTGTATATTAAGTATATTTTATATGAAACAATATTATAGAAAAAAATGATACCTATCGCTTTCTTTAAATAGATAGGTACTCAATCATAATTTTAAATGATTTAATAGTCCGTATAATTTTCCTTAAAATTTAGAAAACAAATCAATTAACATAAATGCTACATTTTACCTTACATTTTGGTGACTACAATATATTTTTCAATATTTTAACGTATTATATAGCCATAAAAAGAAAACAATTTTCTTATGTCCACTCGTATAATTGTACAATAAAATATATCCAGTATATAAAATTATAATGCATATTAAGCAATATAAACAAATATCATATTTTTGTGTAATGTAATATCTTATGTCTAACTAAAATAAGTCACACGATATTGTAAAAGAATATTATAATAAATTATACAATAAATTTATGTAAATGTTTATTATAATTTTTATAATTCATAATATATAGTCTTAAATACAAAAAGGAGTATGTATATCGTATATATTTATACATTGAAATAACAAATTAAAGATTTATAGCAGGGCTAGTAGTCCCTGATTTATAGTTTAGAAATTACAAATTTCGTAATTATTTTTATAAGATTGTTAATATTACATATCTATGTAAACATAAATGAGTACTTAATTAGAAAATTTTACACGTAAAATATTATTATTAGAAAAATTTAGCTGTTCACTTGTCATGTATGTAAGTATTAATAATATTAATATTTGTCATGGTAAATATCCAAATAGCATTAGAAGCAATAAAAAGTAGTATGTAATACTTTCATTATACTCTGATCACCAGTTAGGAGATAATGGATTCCCTTGAGGCCCTATCACTCCTGTATGCTGATTAATTTCTTGATAACTTGATTGCAAATATCCGAGACGAAGATCTGAGAGCGAATGGACAGCTGAGTGGAGCTCTGATCGATTAATATCGGTCCCAGTTGTCTGCAGCGAATCCGCCGAAGTAGCTAACTGGCTCAAATTTTGTGATCCACTACGTTTGTTAATGGCCATAACGATACACTGATCGAGAGAAGGCCTACTAGAAAAGGTTTCACGATCACCTGTTTTTTTGCACCAAGTAGACAAGAAGGTAAACGCGGCGTGGATTACGCAACTTACTGCGCAACACAAACAAACAAGCGCGATGATAATCGCTTTAGTAATGTTAAACTCCACTGCCTCGGGGTATTCGGCGTATTTCGTGGACAGAAAAGACATCGAGGCTTCATCATGTCGAGTGATACGATTATAAACCTCCACAAACTGAGGTTTAACCCAAATAATTAGGAAGATTGCAAGGGTAAGATCGATGACTAGACAGGCTAAGAGGAAGCAGTGATTTCTCCCTTTAGCGGCGATAACTTGGACAATCCCGGTTGCGATGAGTCCTGGACCGCAGACTACTCCGCCAAATCCAATGTAATGCCCGTCATTTACGAATATGCCTACCACCCCCAAGAGTAGAATGAAGGCCCCGAGGCAAACGTGAATGATGCCGAAGCACCGATGAAGCCGGGGCATATTTGTATTATGAACAAGACGTTTCACAGCGCGGGGAACTGTTGACTTGCTACCATTATTATCAGGATTGAGTTCGTTGTAATTCATGACTTCAAATTGAAATTTGTAATTAGTGAAGTAAAACTTAAGTAGGAATGTGACAATTTAATTCTGAAGAATAACAAGATTTTCAGAATATAAAAAATTTATGTTCGAAATTGGAGTGCGCACTGCAATATACAAATGATAACATAATTAGTAAACAAAGAGGTGAAACATTATATATTATAGTTTATTTGGTCTTTGTTATATTTTAACCATGTCCTCTGAGAAATGATCTGATACTCGGGTGAACCTCATCAGCTGTAACCTGCAATGAAGAATTGATAAAATCAGTCTCGAAATAAATTCAAATGACTATTTTGTCCTACATATAAATTATATATATGTATCTGATTAATAAATAATAATACATGTCTTTAGATTTACAGGAATACGTATAGAGAGTTATAAATAATTATCTATTAAGTATGTTTATGTAATAAACTAATTATAAGACAGAGCAGTAGTTAATGTTCAAATTTAGAATAATAATTACAACTTTGCTGCCGAAATATTATAACACTTCTATTTATTCAAAATTAGCGGCTTAATTTTAATTTACCAGTTTAAAACATTGTTTACTTAAACATTTAGAATACTACATTTTAGAAAAATAAATTTATATTTATTAATATCAAATTTTTAATTTGATAGAAAAGTATTAGTTGTATTATTAATATTTTCTATTAATTAATTTAAAACTACAATTTTAAAATTAAAATAAAATATATAAAAGTAAAATTTTTTATGAATATGGTATATATACTAATTTATAATACAGTATTAAAATAATATATACAAAAATCACAATACTAAACATACTAATGTAAAAGTAATCTTTATTTGCCAAAATTCTTATAAAGTTGGTAAGTTGTAAAAGAAACATTGTCTTTCATATTAATCTGTCGCCAAGAACAATTTTAGTGCTAGGTATATTATTATCAGAGAATAATTTTTATTTTAAATGCAAACAATGACTTTTTCTCTGATTATAGTTTTGTGTTGATAAACCTTGATTGTTTAAACGTATTTATTTTCTTAACAATTACTAATAGGTATTTACATTGATTTTTTAATTTACCTGCACATATTGTGTCCCCAATATCGTTTTAAGTATTGGTTGTCTTTACAGTTTGACCATTTTGAAGAACTTATCTGTATAAAGATATTTTTAAATCGATATTATTTTTGAAGTCATTGTAACAAATTTAGGTGTCCAAAAAATCAACGTGTATACATTTACGAGCTAAGTTCTACCAATTTAGAGCTAATATATCTTAAATGTTTTCCTTAACATAATCAACGGTCCAATACTATCTTTTTAGTTATTAAATACATGCAAACATTTACAATTAATGCTTATATTTTAAGTTTGTATCCATGCTAGACAAAAATATTGCAAAGTACGAGTACGTAATAGAAAGATTATTAAACAAATTCGGCATATAAAAAAGCTAAAATCCATGACAATCAGATTAAATACATTGACCAATTAAGCCTATTTATCAGAAAAAATGTATCAAGTTGCGATTGTGGTGCCCTGATGCCACTTAGAAAAGTTACAAATGGCTTTAAATCAACCTAAAGGTATTATGTTATTTTTTATGACATGTATTTTAGCAGTATTTTGACATTTAAACTAGAACGATTTAAAATAGTATTTTACTAGTCTTATTTTAAATCGTTCTACTTTAAATGTCAAAATCCTGCTAAATACAAAAAATAATTTAGACAGCGACGATAATTTCAATAAACAAAACTTTTAATCCAGCACAATCTCCTAAATATATATTGTTTAGTAATGTAAAATTAGTTTATATGTACATAGAAAACTATTTGATAAATAAATATTGTAAATTAATATATTCACATAAATTGTTACTTAGTTATCGTTAAAGAAAAGTTTTACTTCTATATTTATAAATAAAAAATATTTGGAATAGACATTTTGCCATTTAATGTTATTTTGTATTTTTCTGAAGTAAAAAACAAAGTTTAAATAAAGAACGACAAACCATGTATAACAATACATAGAAACAATATATAAATTACATGCAATGTACATTTTCCTGAACATTCATAAACCATAGTAGTTAAACTAAACACAGAATATATACCCGTAATATGCAAAATAAAACAAGTCGCTCAAGTAATCGTGAGTATATTATATGCATATTATAACAAGTAGCATATATGTACGTACAGAAGTATGTATATTGTAAAATAGGCAAACAAACTAAAGTAAGGGCAGAGCTACAACAGAAGCGGGAAGAAAAGCGGTAACTGGACAGGTAAAAACACGGGTCACTCAAATTTAACTGGAAAATAGTAATATTATCAAGCAAACAAAGTTCGAGGGAGCGACATACAATAGTTTCGGGGATACAAAAAGCTACAATCTTTTAGACATTCTAGAATTTGATATTTCGTCGCTTTTATGTCTTAATAATTCACGTCAATATTACATGTACTAGATATATATAGCATATACAAAGGTACGTATAAATGCAACCAACATGTTAATTAGTGACAGAAGATAATTTGGTAGATACGTAAGTTAATTATTATTAATGTATAGATGTCCTCGGTTAGCAAAAGAGATAGTGTCATTTGTTTGGGGGTGGGACTGTAAAATGGATTCAAATTTGTACACAATGAAAACAAACACGGTAAATTAGCAGGCTGCATAAACAAGTATATGTGTATCTTGTGTATACACACTTCCAACACACACACAGTACCCACAATGAGTACGGTATACAGTGTTATTGAGATTTAACGTCATTGAAGTATGTGTGAATATTTTTAATACGTGTAGATATTATTTAACATTCAGCGTAAGCTGGGTTTTGGCTATAATAAGCCTCCTATACATGAATTATACATTTATTTAGTATAATGTTGTATTTTGTATGTAGAAATAATTTCATAAAGCAAATCACAGATATTTGTATGTAAATATTATATATATAGGTATATATATATATATATATATTAAAAATTAATTCGTAAAAACTTTTATTTGTATGTGGGTATGAATGATTGAAATCATTTATACCGATATATTTGCATATTATTATACAAAGTAAAAAGAATAAAATACATTACAATATGCAGTATGTGATATACATGTAGTCAATTTAATACTAACAATTCTTCATGATTAAAGATATATAGATACATTAAGACCGACATAATATGGTTGATACACTGTGAAGACAATAGTATCAAAAGTATTACAACAATTCTGTTGAAATATTAAATTCGAGTAATGGATTTTTAATCGAGTTTTCGACTTTAAAATAATCGTCAATACGTTTGTGTTACGGTCAATGATATACTTAAACTGAAAATATAAATTAGGTTTAGGAAGCCTCGTTTAAATATAATTATTTCAACGACAAACAATAGTTACGATCACTGGATATGTATTCATTGATATAGGTACCTACCAAAGATAATTGAATATGATGTCATAGCATTATCATGCCTTCTTTTGTAAGTCATAAAAAATGGTATGTTTCATCAAACAATGATGAAAATGCATGTAATGTAAGGTGTCGGATTTATTACATGTTAGATATAATTTGCAATGGTTAATCAGTCTGATGGTTTTTCTTTCCAGATAATATGAAAACACGAATCTGCTTAAGTTAGCAGAATAAATAACAGTAGTATATCGTTTTTGTGAGTAGTAGTATATTATGTACAGTAAAATACAGTTTCCATTCAGATTGTAACTTGGGCGTGTATGCATGCATGCGTATAATTTGTAAGCGTGCCATTTTATGATTTGTTGCCATGTACTGTGGCATATTAGCCTTACGCCACAGCAGAAGACATTTAAAAGAACACGACACACCTCAATAGATTCAAAAGAAGAAGTAGTATTAATACAACGATGTGATTTAGAATGGAATCAAAATATAACAATCATGATGACAGAAAAAGAAAACGGTAATGACACTTACTGGAAGACAAAGGAGGGTGAGGGAGGGATAAACAGCAAATTTAAACGTCATTATCAACTCCCTTCAACAGGAAAATATCTATTAATCTCATTAATCGATAATTAATAAATATATACAAAAATTTACATAATCATGACTACAAAAAAACATATATTTCAGTAAAAAGCTCATACTTATCAAAGAGTATTAAAGAACCTAGAGAAACGCAAAGCTGAACCGCATAAAAACATACAAAATGTAGTCATTGGTTTTAATATTACAAAAAACTGGAGTTTCAGCAATCAAAAATGCAATAAACATTCACAAAATCAGTTCAATTCTACAATCCAAACAATTCTGTTATTAAAAATAAAGAACAAAATTATACAGAAATCTCCCCAATTTCACTATAACTAAATGTACCTATTATAAAATAGGACAATTTATGAAAGCCTATACAATTAAAAACGATAAAAAACACATCCGATATAGGTATGTATTTATATATTTTAATAAAACGAAATAATATCTTCTCCATTAAATTTTAATCAAATTGAGAGTCAATAAAAAAACCATTGAATTTAGTATGTACGAGTATATATCTCATTACTTAATATACTACCCGTCGCGTATAGTGGTGACTTCAAAATAATTCAATTAATTTCAACTAAATTGAACAGAATTCATTTTAATTGTACAGTATCACATATATGCCTATCAAGAAAAAAGTTACAATGCAATTAAATTGGTTATTAGCAGCTGAATGGAAGAAGTCTAGGTATCTTAAAAGATAGGCTAAATACAGGATTATACGAAGAATTTCTTAACATATACTACTTATGCAGCGAAATAAATTTACTGTCAAAATATTGGAAATAAATGGATCGGGACGAAGGAAACAGATGAAGTGAAAAACAAAAAGTGATTCAAGAAAACAGATTATACCAAAACCGGAGAAAAAAATAGATAACAATAACAAAGAAAAAAGTACACACTACATAGAGCAAAACAACAAGGCTGTGAATGAATTGAAGAAATGAAAAAATGGAATTATAATCATTTCTTGTAGAAAAGAGAAAAATAAAACAAAATACAGTACAATACAATACAATATAATACATTAAAAGTGGAAATAACTATTTTCAAAATAAACATCTCTAATGTAATGATGTAATCGGAAAAAACTCCTTGAGGTTGAGTGAGAAAGGATAAACAACTGTGATGGGTACTTGTTTTTAAAAATAATAGAAGTTCAGATTAAATGCACACGTGTTAAAGAAAACTAAAATATAAGCAAAACGCACTCCTATGTAATAATATATAATAACATTTACTACAAACCGGATGGCAGTATTCAAACTATTTAAAAATGTAGGTCATAATTCAATGCACTCACAACACTAATGATTGAGTAATGTGCGCAGTGCATTCCACCAACTATTAACCATAATACTGATAAACCTGAAAGGTTTCTGCGATTACAAGATCTATAAATAATGAAGTAAAACTAATCCATTACAAGGAAATAAAAACTTGAAAATTTCTGAGCTAATTTTCAGGAATCCAAAATACTTCAGAATTAAATTATTTAAAAAATCTATTTCAAAGAAAATAATATCTTACAGTCATTTCAATTATCATAGTTTTTATAGCTACACTTATTAAACGAAATATGCATTGAACAAGTCAACCATATATCTGTGCACAAAAGAAAATGTTACCAAAATCAACTAGAATGATTTCTAGAAGGGTCACGCTTAGAGAACTGAAAACTAAAGAATCAAACCATAATGACCTGTTCACAGTCGAATGTGGCTCATGCGGTAAAAATGATTGATATTCAAGTGACGCAATTTTCAAAGAGAAATTATGGCGTGGCAAAAAATTCTATTTTTATGCGTAAGATAATTGATATTAAGCACACTATATTATATTGTAAACATTTACTTATGATAATAAAATGGATATGCTGTCCTAAACTTATATTTTTGTTATTATGTAACATTTTATATTTTTGTCCAATTATGGTTAAGGTAATCTTTAAGTAATTAGTAAATCTCATTGTGGAGAAATTATTACAATTTAATTTTCATGTTAATTGTCAAACAGTCGTCCAGTATCGAATTTAGATATACTCCACTATATATATCGTCAAAGTAAGAAAGTTCAAAGTCAATTTTACAACATTTCGTGGAGTTTTATCGGTTTTTGAGATGCGACAATAATAATAACAATATTTCCAATATGTTTTGTGTCAAAGAAATCAAAAAGAACGATACAATAGATGCACTCAGAGATTTCTTGGATTGCCGATCTAGTTGAATATGTCTAAATTGAATATCGATATTTCATAATAAAATGTGCCTAAAAGTCTTGAAAATTGAACCTTTTTACCGCAACGCCGTTCGATTTCAATAGGTCGCGCCGGCTTGAATTGACTCAGGTAAAAGAAGAATAACAGAAGGAGTACGCAGAGCGAACAAAGGAAGGAAGGAAAAGAAGAAAGCGGTGGCATGTCTTCTGTTAAACAATCGAGGTGGCGGGTGCCTGCTGCTGTGAATCGTTGGGACCATCGAGAAGGTCACTGGGCACCGAGGAGGAGGCAAAGGAGAGAGGTGGTGTGGTTGAGGACGAAGTGGGATGATGGGGCGAAGAAGAGGGTCCACTGAGAACAACCGCCGCTACCGAGGTGGAGGTGGCCCTAGTGCCAACCTGACACCGCCGGCAGAGATGCGGGGGTCCCCGTCCCGTACGGTGATGTTGGGTGTGGGCAGTGGAGGGGCCCGCGTGGGTGGGGGACATGAGCAGGGGGTGGGTGGCTTCGGGATCACGCCGGGGATCGTATCTGAGGGGATTGGAGTGGGGGGATGAATCAAATGACAGGTCTACTAATGGAACTAATCAACTTAATTGGGAATTAATTCAATACTCTATGGAGGTCTTAAACTAAAATTTTCAAAAATCATAACTTGCTTTTGAAAATAATCGACTATAGTACAGAAATTTAAGCCACAAGGGATACTATCCATATATATTTGCTATTATTAATAGTGACCTAAATCAATCACGCTAGAGATTATTTTTGTAACTCCAAATGTTTCTCATTATTTCATATTTTTTTAAGAAGCCCTTTTTAAGAATAATAAACTTGACAACAGAATATAAACTTCCAAGAAAAAGCTTAAAAGACATAGTAACTAAATTCTAAAAAGGATGTAAATTAAACAAATGCCTAGTATAAAAATTTCGGCGGCAGTTAATTATAAACTAAAAATACATAAATTCATATAACATGTGTCTTTTTCTAATAATAATAATAATATCGTGTACACAAGTCATCAAAGTGGAACAAAAGAAAAACCTCTCAATTACTCATGTTAGTTATATCTGAAACCATTTTTACAGCCACGCTTTCGTTTATTAAAAACTGGAAAGATAAAGAATTTATTTTTAATCCACGAATTAGAATTTAATTTTAAAAGCAAATAATCAAGAAGTAAAGATAGGAACATACTCGAGAATCTCCCAGACGACATTACTTCGAATGAACTTGGAGATGAGTTGGTAGACCGTGTGTCGCGACTTTATCTGCATCGCCATGGCAACGAAGAAGGCGAGAAAGAAGAAGAGACCAAAGGTGAGAGTCGCCGCTTCTTCCACTGAGAGCGGTATCGGCGCTTGTTGGCCTACAATGCCCCCGCCGCTCCGGGGCGGTACAGGGATCACCATGTTATTACGGTTACCAACAAAACCAGGTGAAGAAGACCCACCCTCCTCTGCGATAGCACCGCTGTTATCTTTCAATTTCGTGCTGTCTGAGCCTCCTGGTTTCTCCCTGTTGTCAGGGTCGTTTGGCAACGATTGCTGTCCCCCACTATCGGTGACCTTGGCAGACGATGACGAGGAAGGCGGGGAGGAGTTGATATCCAATGAGGGTCGTAGGGATCCCTGGTCTTGTTGCTGCTGGCTCAACTGACATTTGAGGGAGTGGGGGAGAGGTATATCATGTAGATCAGACACCAACCTTACTATATACATCTTTCTAAAATATTTTTAGACCTTCTGAATTAGACAAACAAAAATAAATTGTATTTAATTAAATCATTGTAAAACATTTACAAAAAATTAAGCGTAAGCACAAATGTAATAAACATATATAATAATAATAATTTAATAGAGTTAAAGTCTATAATGAGGATCGGGAGGCCTGGGCTTGAAGCTAATGCATCTCAATTGATATTTCGGTTGGGGAAAAGGGGGAGTAG
>JAYRBW010145210.1:0-14771 GCA_036023295.1 Invenusta paracnida | reverse complement strand
ATATAGCAAATTTATTAAAATTGTTCATCGTACTCTTTCAATTATGATTATAAATAATAAGTATGTACCTATGTCTCCTCCTTATATCTGTCATGTTATCGTGTAATACAATCATGTCTGTCTTATATTTCCATCTAGTATTTCTTCATATATTGTTTATATCCTTACTTTAAAGAATATTAAGTCATTATTAGGTATGTAAATATACTTGATTACTAGGCACAAAATAAGTTACAAGTTAAATCTTTAGCTAATATAACCACTTAAGTACTAATCCGACAAGAAAACACATTTCAATAGTTTTATTTTTGTTATGAATATAAACATAGTGTACAAATAAAAACAATTAACTCTATATATACACGAAAAATCATTACTGAACTAGTTGTATTGTATATAAATATACCGCAAAGATTTTAATAATGAAGTACGTATGACGAATTACTTTCTGTAAGTTTATAAATATAAAAATTAGATTCATATTATTTCGAAATTATAAAATTACGTCATGTTTCGAACAGTTTTTAAATTATTTTTCTTCCACAATAAAAATAAGTGGATCAAAGTTTCAGTGATTTGTTTCTATCTGTTATAGATTCAGTTACTATGGTAATGAAAGAAATGAGATGCTAAGTGATTAAAAGAGAATTCTATTCTGATATATTTTACCTAAAAAAAAAGCATTATACATTGTTATTAGTATATATTATATTAAATAATACAAATATTACTGTATAGCGTAGCACTACTTTCAGATAACCTAGAATTTCATTAATAGAATATATAATGTTAAGTTTTCATGGGCGTTACAAAAATATTTCCCATTAACATTGCATTTTTTATAATATATCTCCTGTCATTAGTACCCATACTATAAATTATTTAAAAAAATTATTTATGGACAGCAAACCAAAATTTAGAAACAAAACATCAACAATGCATTTTAAGATTTTTTGAAATATATAATATCACTAAATAAATCTGGATAAACTTCTAAGTCATATCAGTATATTATATGAATTGACATGCTTTCTAAAAATATTATTTATTTAATTAAAACAGCATTTTACATTCAGTGACAATTAATACAAATAATTTATAAAATATATGCATATAAAACTCGAAAATAATGTTTTATCTCTGTTAAAGTTGTAAGTATATTTATAAACTTAGTATCAAATTATGAAACATTTTCTCTAAAACATGGCCTTTCGCGAAATCTCCCATGCCGCAATTCCTAAAAGGATAGTCCTAGTAGATGGCTAGGGAAACAAAGAGATTAACGGATGGCTAGGGAAACTGGCTTTAGCGGATGGCTAGGGAAACAATGGCCATAGCGGATGGCTGGGGAAACAATCGCCTTAGCGGATGGCTAGGGAAACAATCGCCTTAGCGGATGGCTAGGGAAACAAAGAGATTAGCGGATGGCTGGGGAAACAAAGAGATTAGCGGATGGCTGGGGAAACAATCGCCTTAGCGGATGGCTGGGGAAACAATCGCCTTAGCGGATGGCTAGGGAAACAAAGAGCTTAGCGGATGGCTGGGGAAACAAATAGATTAGTGGATGGCTAGGGAAACAATGGCCTTAGCGGATGGCTAGGGAAACAAAGAGCTTAGCGGATGGCTGGGGAAACAAATAGATTAGCGGATGGCTAGGGAAACAAAGAGATTAGCGGATGGCTAGGGAAACAAAGAGATTAGCGGATGGCTGGGGAAACAATGGCTTTAGCGCATTGCCCTAAAAATGGTTTGGAGAGTCTAGCGGAACATAACTTATGTAATTTAATTCATATTTCCTTTAAAGAAAAAGTAAAAAAAAGACGATCATATATTTAATGTAAAATGTATTAAATCTTATAATAATGCATAATTATGTCATTTATTTTGTGTTAATTTATTTATTCCTTATATTGCCATTTTCATATATTCAATAAGTTAGTTTTTCAGTCTCACAGCTGGAATTGTGTATAACAGTAATATATACCTTTCTTAGTTTGTTTAAATGTAAAATAAATGTTTATTATTTTATTAAGAATCTTAAATGTACATAAATATCCAAAATAATATATCTATATTATATACATTTTTTAGAAAATATTAGATGACTATAAATATATAAAGTATTCCGTTATATATAACACAGTTATTCCATTTTTCAATTTAATCCTATATCAGATAATCCTAAGATTTATTAATTATTTAATAAAAAGTTTTAATGTTATATAAATGTTAAAATGTTATATAAGTATACTTATGTATGATTCGAAATATTTTTGCGCGAGAACTAAAGTAATCATTATTAATAAAAATAACGTAACATACTAAAATAAAATAATTTACAAGTATTGCACCTTTTCAGAGGGAATGTCACATTCGAAAAACTAATAAGATTAAAGAGAATGCCGTCAATTATTTCGATTAAGCATTAAAAGATTTAAGTTAAAATATATTTACAAAAAATAAAATTTCAAAGCCACCGACAGTGGGAGATGTAGAATATTAGGACACTTATGTGCTACACAAAGAAAAACAGTCACAGTCAGTCATTTTTAAGAGCCTACAGGCATTTGAACATTCGAAACTGAGAATAATATGATGCTAATAATTAGCTACGCGTAATAGGATAATTCTTCAAATTATTATATACCCGAATTTCGACTTATTATTCTTTAATCTAGAAAATATTTTACCTTAAGATATATTTTGTTCAACTTTGAACATCTTTCTTCCTCTATAATAATTTTAGATGTATTATCTAGTAAAATATGTTATCATTTGTATGATAATAATTTGTATATTTTTCAAATGTATTCTCGCGTTTGAACTATTCTTTTGTTGGTAAATCATATAGCGTGGTCTTTATACTTAAATTACAGGATATTCCAGAAAACGCTGTATTACTTGAAAATTAAAATTTGTTTGCATATATATACGATTTTCACAAAGTTACTTATATGGTAGCTTTGTGTAAGACAAGATAAATAATATTAAAATAGTTCCAAAAAACGAATAAATTGATGGATAATTATTGGCATTTGCTGTTGCGGTAATTAAATAACTTCTACAGATGTTTTGATATTTATTACAAATGATTATAATTTATACTTGAAAAATTTAAATAGGATTGGTATATACAATTTTCTAAAAACAAAAACACATCAGTTATCCATAATGTAATTGGGATAACTCAAATTAGCTTATAGTCAGTTTTGAAATGAATAAGTTTTTAGTAATCCGAACTAATACAAAGGAAAAAAACAATAAAATGTTGGTTTTCAACTACTTGAGCGTATGTATTGTAGTAGAGAATAAAATCTCCAATTTTTTTTGTAATTGTTAGAAAATATTCCTACATGTTTTCTTTCCAATTAATAATTACCACAATCAGACTGCAATAGTGGCTTTTACAGTTAGCTACAGGTCCAGTTTTTTCGCTCGCGTATCAACTACAACTAGTTCTTCAAGCAGTAGGTGTTTTAAAGTTTGTTTGCAATAAATTAGTGGTATACTGGTATTACACTTTGAAACAGTATTTTGCTAGTGAAGAGAAGAACTAAGGTCCAATCAGCGCTGTACAGCACTCTCTGTACGGTTTGTAATGCACATTAGGCGTATTAAATAACTAGGTACTAGTCATTAATATCTAAATGTTTCCACTTCTCTCACGTATATTATTTTATATTAATATAATGACAGAACAATTTCCTAAATTAAACGTGCAATATAAGACTGTTTGCATTAACAACACAAGCACCGGAGATATACTTATATTTAAAAAAAGGTAATAAGAATATTAAAAAGTTAAAAAAATTAATTATTTACCCCACAAGCGTTCACAATACTTACTAGTTATCTCGAGTACATGAATTGGACATACAGAGAACATGTAGTGAGGCATTCAAAGAAATGTTTTAGAGAAATATGAATACAATAATTCAATTGGAAAATAATTTCAAACAAATTGAAGAAAAAGTGCAGCTGAACGTGTAGGGTGCAACTAATAATAGACATATGGGAAAAACTAGTAATATTAGTTAAAAGGAAATTTTCTGAATATAATACTATGGTTATAATATCCACTAAAAACTATACATATGAACGTATATAGGGTAGAATTCCTTAAAAGCAAAAGATAATTAAAACTAAAGACAGAGTGCAAAAGCCATCCTATTCAAAGAGCGACTCTTTCAAATCTCGAGGAGCAACTCCAACTTGAAAATAATTATATCAAATATGAAGGAATATTAAGCAAAATGAGCGATAAACTAAAGGTTTAAAATGCGATATTCTGATTAGTTTAAAAAGTCTCCTTTTATATTTCTAATTTCAAAATCATTTTGAGAACTTCCTTATAACAATTTGAAGAAGTTTCTTGAGTGAGGACGGTTTTCGTATTCCACGCCATAAGAATAGTATAAAAATGAAAATAATTTTAAAGGAAACAATTTGTTATAGAGATTAGAATATTTAAACTTACGTATATATATACAAATTTTAGATTTTTTTAAGTTGAAATTTAGATATTTTCTTGGATTTATCTTTTAATATACCTACTAAAATAGATAAAAACTTAAGTTTTGGTTCTTCAAATAAAATATAGCCGTTTCATCATTTTCTGCTTATTTGATGTAGGTACTTATTTGGCACAATCAATAAAACTATCCAATTTAAGCGGCAACGAAAAATATCACTTAATCTTTTTTAAATTGCCTGTTTTATGAAAAAAGTGGCAGTTAGAACTTTATCAAAAATAAATATCATAAAAATTAGTTTAAAAAAAGTTGTGTAATCAATATTTTTAAATATTGAGTTATTGATATGTATTTCCGTATGTATATCAACTCACTTGATAAACATATATTGATTCTCTCTCTAATTCTATTAGTCGCTGCTTGTGTAACTATAACTAACCTAGAGCCTTATATAATATTTGATATTGCATTGCTTAATCCATACAACAAATTACACCTACATGATTAATAAATAAACTGTTTTGTTACTATTCTCAATTATTGCCTATTCTATATGATAAATTATTAAATTATTATAATATCGATTGAAATAGCAGTATTATAATTGGCATAGGAGTAACAATAACATCGCAATTTTTCTAGATGTACAAAAAAACAGTATTCCAACAGGAAAATGGAACTGACAAAACGGTATTATTATTACAGTAAACTAATAACTCAGTCTATGATAGTTCAGTTGATTTTATACACACTATCTAACGCGTTTTTTTACTTGACATTTTTTAATTCTGATAACACACTTGCAAATATTATTTATCTAGTATTATAATAATTGTCAGTAGCAATTTTAGAAGTCATAAAATTACTGCACTATTCAATTTATTCAGCTTTACTATTATTAAACCTGGTTTAAATTTAAAAACAATAAATAAATAATTGTTTGTCATATATATAGGTACAAAGGGTCAAAGAAATAAAATAGACGTCTAGGCTAGACTATATCATAAATGCACAAAAGATGTTATTTTATTATCAGTGTAAGAAACTTGTTCCATTTTGAGTTACATCTGCTACAGATAATACTTGTTTTAGTACAACAATAAAAGTATTAAAAGATTAGAATAAATTGTGCACCACCCACATAACATTTAACATCTAGAATAATGGGCATGCAGCTTGAATATAATTAATAGATCAACCGTTTAGGCGCTTAAAAATTTAGGGACACCTGAAATTTGAAACCAACACATTTTAATGTCAACCCTGAGCTTCATTGAATAATGATATTATTATAATGTATGTAAATAAATCATGATAAATAATACAGTATATAAAAAAGAGGTAACTAAAACCAATTACAAATCTGCATCTGTGTTTTTAATACACAAGTATGGTTGTGACGATTGTAATATATCAGAACTATTTTAATGTAGAATCAAAAAAAAAATAACTCAAATTCTTTAAAAGGTGATTACAAATCCAAAAATTAGACTCTTTTAAAATCGTCATTGAAGCTATATTTGTAATATAAATAAGAAAATGTTAGAGATTTAAGAAAATTGACTTACATTAAATATTAGATTAACAGTCATTAGTGCATGATTTAAATTCGATATTGTATTGAAGTAAAGGTCAGAATATCGTGCTAAATTTAAACTTAATTAAACGTGCGGTGTATTATTCATGACGATCTATCTCTAGAAACGTAACTGTAATAGTAACCGCCACTTCAATATGCAGAGTTTTTTTAAGAGATGCAAAAAAATTTAAGCATTATCTTGCGACTGTCTTTTTTGGTAAATTATATACATATACAAAGAATAATTCGGCTACTGACAATCAAAAAGCGTTAACTCACTTTCTAGTAGTTTTATGTTCGCAGTTTTAATGGGTATTTGTCTATAATTATTTATGTAACGGATAATCTAATTAGACATTTTGATATTATGATAAGAATGTAAGGTAAAACAAATACTAACTTAAGCCTATGAATTTATTTTCTTAAATGTAATAATAAATGACTAGAAAGCCTTTTTATTGTCCAAAATGTACACATCTTTCTATAATAAAATAAAATTTAGATAGTTTAAAATTACGTGTAGTTAAATTAATTTAGTATTAAAAGTATTTCTATCTTTCTAGTTGCAATTTTGCAATTGTAAAGCTCTTTCCATTACTTTATCAATAGTATTTATAAACATTTGTATACTAATCATGATATATCGTAAACCAAAAAAGAAATAATTTGACATAATCCTTTCGATAGTCTCTACCGATACAACTTTAAAAAAAAGTTAGACATTGCTTTTAAATTTCCCTGATATGTACATTCATTTTAATTAGTATAATTCATACATTTAAAAAAAAATGTATTTTAACAAAAACATAATACGTGCTCATTGATTGTTAGCAGCCCTAATTGTGCATAAAATTAGAACTGTATCGTTATACTTTTAGAAGGGACTCCTCAAAAGTGGCACAATTTGGTTAATGCAATTTTTACACTCACGTTAAAATGGAATATCGAATTTTTTAAATGAAGACGACCAAATTTTATCATGTTATTGGAAAACTTTAAAATACACCACATTTTCCAAGAACGCATATACATATTATTTACACATACATATATGTGTATCTGCTTGAGTTGGTATGTATATATTTATCCAAGTATAGGTACATATATAATGGAGACGACTTTAAAAAATCAACGCTAGAAGATACAATTAAATATTAATTTAGAAATTCACCGCAAAAAAAGAATATAATTTTTATTTGTCTACATATCTACTTCCTGGCAATCATAAAAATATTGTATTTTTTATGAAAATGTATCTTTATACTATCTAAAAGTTAACGTTATTGCAATTTTCAAATAAACATATAGTGTGGAACTTCTAAGATGTATTGCATAAATTTGCGCCCTATTACATGTTTTCAGTTTTATCCAGTTTTGAACTGTATTGCTTTTATACTGTTATACTACAGGTTAAACAATATTTTAATTGTGTAATCAACACATTTAGTTTACTAATATTTGCTATAAACAGTATAAAAACAACAGAAAATAATGTATTTCGGTCAAAGCTTATATACCACCGTAGACATCTGCCTATTGATAAAAGTACATTATTGGTTATAATAATAAGCTATAGTATGTACATATAACTATAAAATAATATTCCTAAAACTTGACATATTAATGGTATATAAATACTCTATATTAACCAGGTTATAAATAAATTTAATGAAGTCAACAAAATCCATTAAATTAAAGCATTGATTGATAAAACCACTAAATTTCTTTTAAAAGTCCAATAGTAAATAGTAAATAGTACATAATCTTTTTTTAGAAAACGCTCAAGTTATACATCATATTACATAGTAAATTACATAGTTATGAGTTTTAAAAGGTTTTCAGGTTATATGAACATGTCAAATACAATAGTAAAAGTTGAGTATATAAGCAATTTAATAGGTATGCTATTGATTGCAGAATACCAAAAACCATATCGTCCGTCACAATTATTTAAAACTGAGTTCTTTATATCCTTACTTCTAAGCATAATAGACAGAATAATATATAGATCAGTGCCCGTATACAGACAAAATAGTTTTCAGTAATATATAATTTTACGAATAGTTTCAATAAACTGTGTTGTAATTTATAAGCCGATTATTCCAATGCTTTTAATTTCAAAATATTGATAATTTAAGTAATCAAGTGCATATTACATGTTTACTATTGTTCAATGAAAGTGTACACTATTAAAAATTGTACGGAAAATTATTTTCTAAATTACAAAAACAAAATATTATTTATTTTAACTATCTATAATAGGTTTCAAATAAATGAATAAATACCAAAAAATATTTATAAATGAATTCAATAATTCTAAATAGCTCAAATAACAATGCTATTTTACTTTCCTCAAATCATAGTCTATATGAAAAAGAGCGTTTAAACTGGTTGTAGCCATAGTAACGAATAATAATAAATTTATAATCCATTGATCCGCTTTTTTATTTTTTACAAACCATTTCAATGGCTATAATAAATCGAGAAGTGTTAATGAATGGGAGTATTCACTAGTACTAACTAACACATTCCATTAATATTAATAATATATTATTAGCTAAATTGGTGATTAAATTTATTATACATTACTTATTGTACCAAAGACATACAATACATGATTTAGCTGTACTTCAGACTAAGTGACAGAAATAACAAGTGTATTTATTAAGTGCAAAAAATCGATATATACTAACTAAGATTCAATATTTTAATTGTCCCAATTATTTAAAGTCACAGTTATAGTAACTTACTTGATCGACTAAAATTGAAACAAAGAAGTGTTTTATTATTAAAAGGTCAAAAATGGAAAATACAGGAATAAAAATAGAATTCTCCTTTTAAATTAACTGTGTATGTTGTCAGATTAATGCCACCTGACCTCCTCCTCTTTTTTCCCCAATGCCATACTTGAAACCAAAGATTTTATTTATACTAAACTATACTGAACTTGTCCTTATATCCTCGTATTTTCTACCTCTATGCTTTAAACTCTTAACAGGTGTTATGGAAAACCTAGGTTAGGTAGAACCTTGTTAGGTAGAAACCTAACAACCATTAATAGTAAACCGCATTTAATGGAGTTTTGAGACAAAATTTATTAAGTACCTTCTTAATCCCAAATTTAATCTACGCTTGGGTACACAATATAATATTATGTCACCTTCTAATTCAGTCTTATAAGGTTTTCATTAAACTTTGTGAATACACCATTGTTAAGATCATTAAGCGCCATTTAAATATTTCCTATTTTTAAAATATAATATTAAATGTTAAGCTAAATTTAAATTATGGCTTACAATTAACTATACCCCACTATAGTTGGTATAGTTAGTACACATAGTTAGTACACACTATAGTTAGTATAAATAATAAAGTGGAATAATTTTTCCACGTAAAACAAACGAAGTATCCTGTGCAGAAGAAAAATAAAAACGCTAAATACAATTTTAAAGATAGTTTTAACACAAAATAGAAAAACAAATTACATAATATTCTTAAATAGGATTTAGATTCCGTAATTATAATTTGTAAGTCAAATTGAAAAAATGTTTATTTACAAATTATTTGATAAGCGCATTTTATTTTAATCTATCCAATCAGTCAGCCAGTCTATCCAGACAGTCAAGCAATGATTTAATAAATATTTCACAACAAAGGAGTATTTAAAAATAAATTTTAATTATCTTACAAATCTTTTATTTTTTAAACAAATTTTGTTGTCTGTGATTTTGTTTTTCAACCATTACAGCTTTCAACCTAAACGCAAAAAATACGAACGTTCATAGTAGAAGTTATTAATAGTATGTATTTTAAATTTTATAACACCACTCCTATTTGAAATAAATAATATCAATTGAAACAAAAAAATTAGTATACGTATATTGCGAAGCAACTAGACAGCTTAAGAAGATCGACATTGTTACCTTTCACCAAAACCTTGCGAAATGAGTGTTGCAAGGGACAGATTGACTTTAGCTCCCGTGAGCAATTGCTTAGCAACTGAAGACTTCCGAAACTGTGACCAGACGAGTGGACGAGCCGTGGCCTGTATTTGGGATTTTTTGACCTTGAGATTGGTAATGACAGGATGTGGAAATTCGCTCAAGCTGTAACAGAAATAAAGATGGTCGAATTGGATTATTATAACAGAGCTATAAGTAAATAGAGACGACAGCGCATGTCAGAAATACATACATCAGTTAAATCAGTTTAATAAAACAAGTTATACAATCAGAAGCCAGCTAGTATTTGCAACTGAATATGTGCCATACGTACTTTTTAATAAAACAATGAGCAAAAATAAGTCTGAATATTACAATGACTACAGTTATTTGAATACTGTGTTTGCAATTTACAAAATTATTTCTATATTAAGATTGATGTAAAAATATAGTTAGAATATGCATTTTTCAAAAAATTACTGACTATTTATAATATATTAATTAATTATAATATTTTGAAAATATAAAAAAAAACGTTTTTCAAACTTAAAATAAAATTAAGAAAATAGCTGCATACATTATTATACATGTCAAAATTTTGAAATAGGATGCGAACTAACTTTATTTATTAAAAAATAATCCGTTATACAATAATACTGTAGGGAATTTCATTGCAAGCAATAATAATAAATAATACTAATAAATTAGACTGACGTTATTTAGAACAATAAAGATATCTCAAGAAGTGTTCTGCCACAATTTATCTTAATTCTCATAAATATACATACATATAAAATATTAAAATTTAACGCTTCTACGTAAGATTTTTATGGAGCTTACCATAAATTTAATCATTATACCAATATGTACTCCCAAAACACAGTTTGGTACTTTTGCCGAACATGTAATAAATGCTTTCTTAATCGACTCCGCTACCACATAATATCACAAAATCAAAAAACAAATAACTTTTTTTAGTTGAGTTGAAATAAATTACAATATATTTTTAGCAAAACAACATTTGATTGGACAGATTTCTTTGTCATCACTAAAATTGTACACTAGATCAATGGAAAGAGGTGTAATGCAGTAATGTTAATATTTTAGTCTGGTTAAGTTATTAAAAAGACTAGAAATTAACCCAACATCGATACAAGGAATAAATTATAGATTGAAAGCTGCAAATTTTGATCGGTTAACTTTTTTAAATAAATAAAGATTCATTGTACGAATGATAAAAAGGGTTAATTTACTTTATACTAATATTACATTTTCACACTCGATTGTGGAAATTTCCATTATTATGTATCTATACATTTTATTCGTTAAGACCGGTTTCTAGGTTTCGATAATTTGTATTTCCGAGACTAAAATTTAGTTGAATTTAAACAAGACATGTTATGTTAGTAAAAGGAACTCCTGCCCTGGACGAAGGCGTGTTTCTAGTTGTTTTTTCACTCCACCTTTGGGCAGGTATGGTGTACGCATTCAACTCACTGGTTGATTTTAGGGAGATCCTCATGTCGAACACTCCTCCTGAGTTGATAGCTTTGGCAGGACTCAACGGCGGGAGTTGGTTCGGAGGAGGGTGAGTTGGCGTAGGTGGGGCATTGGGTGAATGGCTGACCGTCTCCTGGGGGTAGCGAGTGATTGATTATGTGAGAGTGGTGTGAGGAGAGAGAGTGGAACAAGAAAGACCAAAGATGAAAAGTAATACTAAAAAGAAAAAGAGTGAAGAGTGAAGAAAAAACAAAGAAGATCAATAAGAAAATGACATAAAATTATGACATTAAAACTATGAGTAAAAAATAAAAATACAAAAAACGATAAATGATAAACGGAGTCAGCCGTCTGTCTCCACCAACCTCGCTACCGTCGCCGCTCTGCACAAGCTGATTTTTACTTTTCTGCTCCCCGTCACTGGAACGCTCTGTCTCCTGCGTGTCGTAGCGAACCAAATTTTTCCGTGTTTAAACGTAAATTAAAACAAGAATTGTTTAACATTTAGACTTCCTCATATGCAGCTCTCATTTTTTCATTACCTTTATTTTGTTGTATTTTTATGTTTATGTTATTTGCTAAGTTTGTTCACTTCCCGCTCTTGTATGTTCTATCTCTCTTTTCCCACTTTCATTGTATTTTTATTACAGATATTGTGTTTAAATTAAATAAAAAATAGGTTGAAGAAGATTGTCTATCCATTGACCTAGTTTGTATGTATAGCTCCAACCATTGAAAGAATCAGGTGGTGCAGGCATTCAAACTAATGGATTTTAGAGAGGCCATATATGTGGGGACTTTTAACACCTGTTGAGTGGAGATACTTGGCCTGTTGTTCATTGATAGAGTTGGAAGAGATAAGAGCATTGACTTTTGAATTCAAAGGAAGTCACTCGATCTTTTTATTGGCTGTCATGCTTGAATTTGGAAGAATCACTTAAAATAATTTTTTACTGACATAATCCACTTTGTTTATGATGACCACTCCACAGCCCTTATTGGGGCATTAGATAATGATGTCTTTCTTGGCCTTGAAATTATTTATTGCAATGACATGATTTGGAGTACGAGTTTTGTTATGAGAATGAGTTTTACCCACACTGCAAAAAATAACACGTATTTTTTACGGAGTATTCTCCGTAACTTTACGGCTTATTTTTAATTACGGTGTATTCTCCGTAATTTTAAATTTTATTTTATTTTACGGAGTATTCTCCGTAATTTTACGCCTGTATAAGTTTACGAGCTTTTGCTGTCAATAAAGAGATAGATGTTAGTGTTTTCAGAAATTTGGTTGTTGAATTGATTGAATATGTGATTTAGGGCAGTCTTAATTGCTATCATTTCAGCTCTGAAGCTACTGGAGAAATCTACACTGTAAATATAACAGTTTAAATGTACACGAAGGTGGTGCAAAGACTCATTAAGATGCGGTTCGAAACTAATCTCTCTCTTCTTTAAATTGTTTAGTTTCACACCAGTTAGGTTGAAAATTGCTTCTTCTGGTGCGATAGCTAAAATAAATGTTTTAAATCACACGGATAGATTATTATAATTGTATTTTTCGTGCGATATTCATCTGATATATGTATATTTGAAGGTGTTAAATCGCACATAAACAAAACAAATTTTCGATGTCGTGTAATATTCAACTTTTTATTTTAAAATGATGCGATATTTGATAACATAAATTCATGCGTGAAAATTATAGTAAATTGCAAGAAAAATACGTTAATATATAATAATGTTTCACCCAAAAATATTCTTCTTAATGACGGAGTGTGACGTCACCTCAACTTTGGATATCATCACACATGTAAGCAAAAACAAATATGTTAATATTTAGGTATGAAACAATTACCAAACAAAAGTACGTATATATACAAAAGTAGATACAATCATATTTAAAATCATGTGTATATATATACATATTATCATGTAAGATATTAGTACATAACTTGCTACGCCGATGGTATATAAATTAATACCTATATTAATATTTACTGCAAGCCGTATATTTTATAAACGACTTGGCTAATATACATTAACTATTAATAAATGTCTTATAAACTGCTATTAATATATTAACTAAAATACCCATTGAAAATTGCTTTGGGAGATCATATAATAAGTTTATATACAGAAATTTTATACTCAATTTATACTCTGTGTTCTGGTATAGAGGGTTGTGTATTATTTTAATATCAATTTTAACCTGTTAATTAGTTGTAGCCAACCAACAATGCTTTGGCATAGAATCATCCAGTTTACACATTTGCGCCAATATTCTACATACGTTGCGTGGGTGCAGTTTACCAAGGTCATTAAAACAGTGAATTAAATTAGGTACCATTATTTTACTCAGAAGCTTGCTTGAGAACCAGATGGAAAGGCTGAATAAGGCTGAGTAATCCTATGTCGAATTCAGTAGCTAATATCAGGAACTACTGTATAGATTTATACCAAGACATACCACTCGGATTCAGTGATAAAAAATGAGTAGGCCGACTAAATAAGTTGAAGAGATATTTTAGGATAATGCGTTTCCGGTGAGCAATAAATCTGTAATTAGCCAATGAGAACACCGAAAAATGTGCTATCGGTTGTGCTTTTGTCTGTGTCTAGAATTTAAAAAAATTTAATTATTATTATTTACGCTGTATGCATGCAATTTTTGAATATATAAACATTTTGCAATAATGTAATTTATATCAAAACAAAAACGAGAGCGCCGCAAAAATGAAAGCCAAAAAACTAGCTTGTCAAAAGTAAAAAGTTAATATGATATCAAGGATATAAAGTCAAAGATTATTATGAAGTATAGCCATTAAAAAAATTGATATATAAAAAGTGCGCCAAGATTTACTTTTAAACTCCATATAAGTAACTTATATATACATATATCCATAAGAAACATATGAATATCTAAACTAGAAACCATAGAGTAATTACTCTATGCTAGAAAGTTCATAAAAATAGGAGACAAACAAATCAAGAAAAAAATGTTGGTAATGAAATAATTTTACAGCAGCAATAAAATTCATTTAAATACATGCTTTGATATTAGATAATAGAACTAATTAATACAATTTATACCACATTGTTATGAAGTTTTTATTTATTTATTTGCTATCATATTTTTATTAATTTACCAATTGAAATATTCATAATATGTAACTTATTAATCTATATATAGTGATTTTTAACAGTAATCATTGCAGCAATTAAATCTTAACCCCCCCCCCCCTGTATCAATTTATTTTATAGCTATACTTCATA
>JAYRBW010145199.1:0-14772 GCA_036023295.1 Invenusta paracnida | reverse complement strand
TAGTAGTAGTTGTAGTAGTAGTAGTAGCAGTAGTAGTAGTAGTAGTAGCAGCAGTAGTAGTAGCAGCAGTAGTAGTAGTAGTAGTAGTAGTCTTGCGCATAGAAATGGATCAACAACAACTAGAAGGGAAATTGTCCATCTCTGTAATGTAGACACGTGGCATGAAACGATTTCAATTATAACATAAACTAATGTGTTGTACAACGCCACATTCTTATTGGAAACTCAATGCAGGAGTATCGATTGCTTCGAAATAGCGCTTATAGGTAAAGGCGAGAAATAAGGAGAATTTTTAAATCAGAAATACTATCTGATCCAAGCATATCTTAACGGGACATTATCGAAACTTTACCCGTAAAATGTTCTGCAGATTCTAGCAATGAAAGCCATTTTTCAATAACTGCTTGAATAACCGAGCTATCACGAGTTTTAGGAAATCTTTCCTATCTATCAAATAATAAAAAGAGGCCTTTTTGCCCCGAGTAAGAGTTCACGGTGGTGCCACGTTTTAAACAAAATTTCCGTTCTAGATTTGTTTATTTATTTCTATGGTCTTGCGTTATCACGCTGAATGCGTATGTTCTCCACTAGAATAACATTATTTTATATCTTTAGAAATTCTTCGGAATTACATAGAAATTAAATGTACGAGGGAATGTATCCTTGGGAATGCAGAGATTATTTTGTTGTCTAAAATTCTAAAGTACTTAATGGTATTTCCGTTGAGAAATTGCAACAATAACGAGAAATTTGCTTTCCCTATTAGTTCGAGGGGAAGTTTGTACTAGTTCTGGACCTCCAGCAGGGGATAACCATGCTAACATTTTATTTCTGGAGCACACTTTCCGTAAAGAAAAAATGCATCATCAATGGTAATTCAGTTGGCATTATACATAGGTAACCGTGATTGCAGTGATTCATGCAATGTCTGGTATCGGTCAACTCTAACATTTTCCTTATTCTCGGATAGTGTATGAGGTACCCATTTCGTCTTGAACCATATTCTTTCTAGATTGTCAGAGCTAATGCTTGGCACCATTGTATTTGATAAATCCAGTGTATCTAAAATTCTATAAATGGTAAGGTGAGGATTTGTTTCTAACAATCAGTCGACAGCCTCAATGCTGTTCAATCGTGTATCCGACACTTTCGCGCTTGACCTTCTAATCTCTCAAAACGGTTTCTGGTACCCTCTCTGAATCCTTGACACAGTCTTCTGATATGCACCACTAAGACAGTTTATTAAGCCAAAATTTAATCATCTTATCATGAATTTCTTTTGCAATTAATTCCATTTCTTCTCATACTTTCTACTAAAAAGTACAGCCTATCCTTTGCACATTCCATAACTTCTTCTTTGAAAAATCACTTTAGATAGAAATTTATATGATTAAGATTTCTTTGAAAACTCAAATTTTAAATTGAAAATTTCATAGATTATTTTTATTTATTAAACATTGATGGATTTTTGATATTATATTTCTATTTATTAAAACATATTCAAATTCAAAGAAATTTCCATAGAATATTAATAATTATAAATATGTTTTATTTTAAACGCGCATTAATTACGGTATAGCCTATATACAGCCGTGTATAACTGTTTAATTGAAAATTATTATTTAGTAATTCCCCCCCCCCTTTTGACATCTATTTTGTTACCTTATCCCTCAAATATATAAGATATATTATTATAATATGTTTACATGTTTACATGTTATAATGTTTCTCCAAAACAAAAATCTACTTCAATAATAATAATACTGCGTTTATTTATTGAAAGAAAATAGGAATCATAAGTAAGGACACCCACACAGGTAACTAAGGACTGACGCACAGGTAAATAAAGGCACGCTAGCATTTAACTAAGGACTCACACATCTATGTAACTCTAAGGACACACATATTGGTAACTAAGGACACGCAAACAGGTAACTAAGGACTCACACCCAGGTAACTAAGGACTCACACACAGGTAACTATAAGGACACACATACGGGTAACTAACGACACGCAAACAGGTAGCTAAGGACTCACACACATCTAACTATAAGGACACACATGCGGGTAACTAAGGACACTCAAACATGTAACTAAGGACTCACACACATGTAACTAAGGACTCACATACAGGTAACTATAAGGACACACATACGGGTAACTAAGGACACTCAAACAGGTAACTAATGACTCACACACATGTAACTAAGGACTCACACACAGGTAACTATAAGGACACACATACGGGTAGCTAAGGACACGCACACAGGTATCTACCCAATAAGGTTAAGGTTACAATAGTACGGAGAAGATAATAATTAAGACTAGCAATGAAAGCTAGATTATAATTTTAATACTATGTTAGAGACTATAAAGAGAAAGTACACCAGCTATAGAACGATTCGATAAGCAATAAATAGATTCTGCAAGTGAATGGAATTGTATCGAGGTAGGTTATGCTTCTATAAAAAATACAGTTTTAAGAGAAAAGAAAACACTAATAGAAAGTGGATACTTTCGAAAAGAAAAATGTAAGCTAGTGAGACAAGTTTGTCATATTATATAGTATTATAAATATGAATTTGTAAGTATAGTGAATTAATTGTAATGTACTGGGATGAAAATTTACTTTTGTGGTGATTTAAATAACATTCTAATAATAATATGAACAATAATAATATAATGTCCCTTTTCTATATATAAACATTGGTTAACTATAATAGGTTAACCTTTATTTAAGTTATAAAGTATCTATCAGTAAATAAATACATTTGATTTACATAAATATACTATAAACGTCTGTTTCGTTAGGGTTAGGTAAAAAGAATTAAGGAAGGTAAAATTTAGAAAGGAATTACGACAAATACACGAGATATTAAGAATTATTTTATTGTACAACGATATTTATTAATTTTAATAGCAATAGATAGTTAATACGAGCAATATAGAACTTTTTGGGAGGACATCGACTCCTTTAAATTAACTTCATTTGAAAGTATACATTTCATTCGCTATATGTAGAATATATAGAAATAATACATTTATTTTGCTTTTGGTAGGACCCTAGGCTAAATAATGTAAATACCAGTATTTTAATATGAATGTTATCAATAATATGCATTACTATATATATATTTTAGTATTTCTTCACTAAAGTTGGGTTCAGTTCCTTTTTGGGACACCCTGTACGATACCATTCTTGATTGCACATTTGACCTCTTTGAACAGATATTTGAATACAATATGATCCCATTGGAATAATTGTGCCTCTAGGTACATTTGATTAACAAAACCTGTAATTTATTTGTTAATTTTAGGCAGAAATTGATTCATATGATCATGTTTCGAAAAACAATATTGATAGTTAGCGTCCAATATTGCTATGATTATTGAACGTACATTCCAAATTATGAATGCTTATACAATAGAAATCGTCTTTGGAAATGGGTTATGGGAAAAGCATAGATGAAATTAACCAAAGAGGCAAACAAATGCCTTGTTATGGGAATATTATTTCAATTAATCAAGCAATGTCTGTACCGTAAAACATAAATATTTGGTAAGAACTCTGGCCCTACAATAGTTAGACTTACCTACTTGAACGGTTAAGTTAGTCATTACTATTTAATAATATATAATAAATTATGAAAGATTTCAAATATAATTGACAGTTATCAATTGCAGAGTCATATTTTATAACCATATACACCAACTATAATTTATGGGAGAATGCTGAGGTAGGGATTATAGAGTTGACAATACACATAATTTAGGTGGATTCATCTCTAGAAACCTTCCCTTCAATAATTCCCATTGGCTTATTGATAGGCGAACCAATCAGATTCAAGCAAACGCGGGTTACGATGTTACGGGAATAAGTGGTTGACAATCGATAGACCAAGATCTATCTGAATAACTGGCTAGCAGATTACCTCATATTTCCTACTAGTACCTACCTACTATTACTTAGCTACCACCCTGTCAACTGCTGTTGAATTAAAAGTAAAACAAATTGAGAAAGTCCTAAATTGGGAAGAACAAAAGAAAAAACACGACGACACAGGATTTTAAATAGTTGATTCCAATTCTATTGTTCTGCGAAATATTTATACATTCTTTCACATTCAGTAATTATAGAATATTTCTTGTGCATTCAGGAGTGTGCTATCTATTTTGCAAGATTTGGAGTACCAGTGCTTGAGTGACATTTACCTCGACTTTCACCTAGACGACCTAGTAATGGCCAACCATGAGACCAACTCTTCAACTCCCCAGGGCGGAAACGCCACAGACCGAAGTGGACGGTTTCGCTTCTCTTTTCGGCAAAAGAAGAAAAAGGAGGAGAGAAAGAATGAGGTGGAGTCGGAGAAATTTCCACGCTTTCTGAGGTTAGTGCACTCTCCAATTTATCTCGTATGATCGATTTTTATATTGGCAATCGATTGTGAAGTATACGCGACGTTTAAATTAAATTGAGAAATCAAACCAATCAAATTTATTAGGACTTTTCATTTTTTATAAAAATATAAATTTGTTAAACAAATGTGTGTATCTGTTCAAACATTTTTGAGATTTCTTTTATTGAGTTATGTTTTGGGCCTTAATAATTTAATCAGGCTCGATTTTATAGTTCTATAATTTTAATAGAAATACTATAATTTCGTGAACAAATGGATAAATAGGTAAGTGAAAAGAAATATGAAGGTTTTCAATTCTAATTCACTAAAATCTGTTGACATTTATCGTTAAATAATCTTAAGTTTAAGCCGTTTTGGTAAACTTAATTGTCCGAATCATGCCTTTAATTTATAACTACCCCATCTATGTACCTCTGCACACTATATTTTACACAATTTAGGCTGTTAAGTGATATTACAGAATATTCACTGATACATGTTATATGTGATAAAGCATTTATTTAAAAATTTATCTCGCCATTACTACAGACACTATTAAATTGCATCCTAAAGATAACATTTAAATAATCTTTCGTGTAACGTTTAAAAATTGTCTATGCTTCATTCGAGCTTAAATTGTACATAACTCAACAAAAAAATAATAATAATAATATAAATAAAACGATTGTACTCTTCAAAGACAATTTTCTTCTAAACATCAATTGAAACAATGTGTTATTTTCAAATATAATAATTGACTATCTAGTTCAAAAACCATATTATTTTTGCGTATAACACAAATGTTAATGGAAAAAGCTACGTAAATTTAAAATCAAACGTGAGTACACCTTTCTTTTATTTGTCTCAATTTTCATTTTGTTTTATTAGATGCTTATTTATAATTAAATAAGTATACTCTACATATTTCAATGTATTTTAATAAAATTATAGGAAAACAATCAAACATGATTTATTGTTTAGTTGTATAAATTACTTAGCTTGGTAATATGCGGGCATCCCTGTATCCACAAACGTTTGATAATATACAGAGCTGTAGACATCTTTTTTAGAAAACAAAAACTATAAATATTCTAAGAAAAGGGCAATTTACGTGTTTGGGCTAGCATATGATATCAACAAGAGAATAATATTTTACTTTCGTGCTGCCCTTTCTGGCCAAAACTCTATCACGAATTGGGTAGATTACATTGTAGCAGCGGGATTTGTGAAGTTCTTTTGAGGTTTGTATACCCTTGATTGACTTTCCTTTTCATGATAATCAAGCGGCAGATTTAAAATGATAAGAGTGAGCTGGGCTACTGCCAGAGTAACATTGTACAATTCAGCAAGGAATATGTCACAAATCAAAAAGTGAATAAATCATTCCGAGTAACTTTTGAGATAGGTAAAAGTAATTTGAGATATTTTTGTATCAATGGAGGAAAGACTTTGAATTTGTAGGGTGGGAAACATTGATTTAGATTTATTATCGCGATTGTCAGTTTTTGGTCGCTTAAAGTAAACTATTCGTGCCTTTCACCTTACGCAGAAAAGTGTATGTTATTTGATAAATTATTCAAATATAATTTTAATTCTGGAAGCATTATTTTTTACAATATATATATATACAAGGTAGTAAATATATTATGAATTCATAATCTGCTTTTATCTCTATAAGTTACAATTTGCAATATGTTTACACTCATATTAACTTGTCATAATTCAGTTTTTAAAAGAAATACATCTTCACACTTTTATATTAATATGCGGAAAGATTGTATAGTTCTATTGATTATTTAACAGACATTTCTGGGAATCAATAAGAAGTGTATCATAGAAAGTTGTAAAAAGTTCTTTCGGTTCACTTCAGTTGATATATTTTTAATGCATCAACTCATTTAATGCATCCTAATTTAATATATACATATTTGAAGTATTAAATATAGTACCTATTAAGCTTGAAAGCTATAAAATATTTAATTAATTGTATGACTAAACGTACGCATAACATACCTAAAGGCTTTCTAACAATGGAAGCAGTCTATACCATTTTATGTAGTTCCATTCATGCTCTAGAGAAAATGAACGAAAACAAATGATGCACGACTATACCTCCAGTGTAATTTGAGGCACTTACACATTATATTTGTAGATAAATAAATACATAAGATGGAACGTAATATAGACACAAATCATGAGGCGAACAAAAGAAAGTCATTAGAATTAAAGGAAAGAAAATGGATGAACTTATTTTGTAATAAGGGATTATAAGAGTTGCCTGAGTCATGTTAGAGCGTCCTCCTTGGAGTGAACAGTCCCAGATAGGTATAATAGATGACTATAGATAACGACATTTCATACAAGTGCAGACTGGAGATAATATAATAATGTAATCGATTAACTAATTGATGGATATCGGGACTAATATATTGTAATGTAATGATATTGCATATATGATCTTCGTATGCTAATGTGTATTGTTTCACTATAAACGCAATCTAGATCTATTTCTACTTAGTCAAATGTTATATTCTGATTATTTTTCTTTTTAATACGGAGGTCTGTTATTTCGAATGAGAATTATTTCCTTGCATTATCAATTGTTGCAACTTTTTTTTCTATATATTTTAACCAATGCAACATTTTCTAAAGATCATAAAGATCATATTTTAATAATGTAAATTTTCTACAAGTCATAAAAATATAATTTTAGAGTCAATTTCATAGATCAATTATGTTTATGTTTTTGTATATATGTAAAATGACATACGTGTATTTTTATAAACATTTCCATAAAAATCTTTTTTGCAATCAAATATGATATGAATTTGTTTCAAGCGATGTATTAGTCAGAATAAGTTCAAAAAAGATTTCATAATTATTGACAAATAATATTTATTTCCAGAGGCAATTTGTCTAAATTCCTGTAAAACCATTTCTTAGTACTGTAGGTATGTTTAATACAGAGTATACTAACTAACTATAAAGATAGACAACCTTCCATAGCATATTTTACAAAGCAAATAGAAAAAAATGTAACGAAAAGGTTTAATTTACAAAAGTTTTATTCATTGCGGCACTTAGGTGTTTTTGATACTTTTATCAGATAAATTATAAGGTTATGCTGTAAAAATAATTCAATTCTAAAACCTTCAGCTTTTTAATACGTTATTTTGTATTAGAGAATGGAAAATTGTGTTTTTGTGGACGATTTATGTGATGTATGTAGAATTAATGCATGATATCAAGAAATTATTCACATTTACATATACAATATCTAAAGTAATAAAAGTGACAGTTATACCTACTTCGGGACATCATTTATTTATGTAAATAATGAATACTAGGCTAAACCATAAATACATTGTTCAAGGAACAATATATGGAGAAGTCTTATCCATTCATTTAAAATGTAGCTCTTTATTGTAATATGCAAGAGTGTGTTTTGAGCATTCAATTTTATGTACCCCAAAAATATGACTGACTATATTAGTAGTAAGTACTATAATTTAACAAATGTAGCATTCTTCTAATTCAATTACGTGAGCCTTTTATAGTTTTTACTCGATATTTTTATGGTTTAAAATTTGTTGAACTATTTAGACATTATCAATGTATACATAATTCATTTTTATATGCAGATGAAAAAGAAATTATATTTAGTTCCATAATTTCATTTTTGGAATACTCAGTTTTCAGTCATGACTATGTATTTACATCTCTAAAATATTGTATTTTGAATTTTTGTTTAAAAATCGAATAAAGGAAAATAAAAATAAGTGATCTAAAGTTTAGTACGCATTTCAACTGGTTTATTAGAAATTTTTTAGATGTAAATATTCTAAATTTAACAACAAGTAAGTATTTATAATAGTAAGAAAGAAATTCTAGTTAAATGTAACAATTTAATACTAATTTTTCTATAACTTATAAGTTTGTCCCATTCAGACATTTTTAGCAATAAATTCTTTAATTTTAATAACATTAAACAGCTTTTAATATATAAAAAATACTGCAATAAATATTAATAATTAAAATTAAATGAAAATGGGGGCGGGGGGGGTGGCGTAGATAAAACCCCTCATACTTTTATTTGAGCTAATATAATTTATTACTTATGAAATATGGAGTAAAAAGCTAAGATAAATTTAGAAAATGAAAAACTGTACTCGCCAAGCGCGTCGCGCCCTATTGAGGGTACGATACTGGTATAGTACATTTATCAAAACATAAAATATACATAATATGAAACAATAATTAGTTTAGTCCGATTTTTATAATGATAAGATTTCTAGTCATTTAAAGCGATCAAATGCTATTGGATGCACATCAATTTGCATTATATACTAAGGTTTGTATCGATTTGTTGAGGGCAACATTGCGTAATATCAAAGTACCGATTAACACTTAGTTATCGCTGTAACTATTGTAGTTAGCAGTTCAACAGCCTCTTATCGCTTTGATATTCAGACTTTTACGTAATATATTGTTTCAAGAGTGTAGGCTGTCTATCACTTCTATTCTCGATAAATATTGGTTATCTATCGACTGCAAAAGTGGTGAAGAACATGATTAAAAGTGTTTGGGTGTACATGTAATATTAAATTTTGATTAGAAAATTTCGATTTTATGTGTATATACTTAAATTTATAAATTTTTAGATAGAAAATAATTTTTTGCAATATGTCAATTCAATCCTCAATTTTACGTCGTAAATAGTCTTAATACTACATATTATTTTGATAAAATCGAGAAAATTAAATGTCGTAATGTAACTAGACAAATAGAAACTATGTGAAATTAGTGAGGCGAAAGGTGATGTCCCGATGCAATAATATTGTCACACAAGTTGTTTTGTCAGATGTGCACAAAAAATAATTAATATTACTAGAAATTTAACGTATTGATCGGAAACCTTTAATATATTGACATATATATATATAACTGTTGACTTCATAGTGTTTACAGAATGATAGGGAACACATTATGTAATGATTTATATACCAGCTAATATGTTTAATTTGGTTGCTATGGAAAACCAGGCGTCGAATATGCCCCCGAGATCTTAAGAGTAAACATAATTATGTACCTATAGGCAGAGAATCTAAGGTCAAAGTTAGCTGGCTATTCACATAAGTCAGGTCTATATATAGGGGTCTAAATTAACTTCCTTTTTATCAACTTTTCTCAAGACAGGGTGGAAATTATTAGAAAGGTGGGAATAACGTCTAAGACAGAAACTTTAGTTTAAAAGTCAATTCCTCTGGCGATGAAAGGTATGTATAGTACGCGATGTCGTTTTCTCGAGAGAAAAACATTATTTAGAATTTTGACGATGCTGGCATACTCTCCAAAATTAAACTGCTTGTTTCGTTCAGGTCATGAGGTATGATATAATAACAGCCCAATAAATAGCTGTGTTAATTAAAAATCCAGACGCACACATTTGAGTCCTCTAGAAAACTGGAGAGATCCTCTTACTCATATAAGATCGAGGTAGCGGCTAGACATGGAGGCAACAGATCTGTTAACGGCTGTTAATTATTTATGATCCAAGGCTACCATATAGACAGATAATGCGCAAAGTTCGACACTCTTGCACTAAGAGCAGGCACAAAGAAGAAATTATGGAACATTTTATTTTTCCCTTTGGATTTGTATAAGTTAGTCTATGCGGTTTGAGATGTTAAGAGATCTACTCAAGTACGTAAAATCATGTATCAGATATGTGTGGGTTTCAAACGACACAGTCGAAAGAAGTGACCTCGTTTCTGTCTAAATTGGTTTTTATAGCGTAATTTATTTTAAAATAATTACATTGATATCTTTTTATTATATGTTTTTCTCGTTATTTCCAACTGGTAAACTTAATATAATAAAATTACAAATGGGAAGAAATAAGATAATGTGAAAGCACCTTTTTCTGAAACTATTTTTGGGCAAATCTAAGTTTTAATAGGAATAAAAAGACTTTTAATCCTATCTGAAAAAAGGAAATAATCCCCCAAAAATTGCATAAAATTAATTAGATAATTTATTAAAATATAAAAACAGAGATTAAATGTCATTAAATGAGATTAAAAATGAGATTACAAAAATTATTACAAAATGGTCCAATATTTGGTGCTTGTAAACCTGCAGTAATACAAATTATTATTTGAATTCATTCTACATTACTGATTATAAGTGTCATTGTTATTATTTAGGTAAAACGGAAAACCTTCTCGAGGGTTTTAATAAAAAATAAAAGTTTATCTACATTTATTGAGTCTCATTAGTTTAAGAAAAAAATTGAAATATCTTTTATATATATAATTTAGGCAGTCTTATTCATGTAATTTAATATAATAAAGGAGATATTTATGAAACACAACACTGCTAACATCAGAGGATCGACGAATGTACATATAAAGTAATTATACAGATTTTTGACTCTGTCAGATACATCGCACTGTAAATTGTTATCAATTTGAAATTGTTTTATTTTTATATATTTGATATAAATGAGTAGACTGAAAGTAGTGTTAAATATTTGTATTATGTACATAAACGTTAAGAGTAGATATATATATTCATACAATTTTAACATGCGTAAGTTGTCTGTAATAAATAATGCATTGCCTGTGTATCTAAAATTAGATTTAATTGCTGTGAATTTTCAAAACATTATTTTGTAAAAGCCTTTGGGTAGCTGAATAGTATAGTAATGAACTGTATACAGAATCAATAACAGTCGAAACTCTGTTTAATTACTCTGATAATATGTAATATATTGTCACTTATTTTGTACCAATATTAAAACAACTTTATAGATTCATCAACCAAATATAGTCTATATACACCTTCAGTATAGTTCATATTCTTAAATAATTCCCATTTAATAACTTAACATTCTAATATATGTGTTTGAAAAAGTCATCTTTAAGAAAGACGTGGAATTATTTTGGTTGTATTTTACAATGTACATAAACTACATTCGTCATCTTCTCGTTTGCTTTGCTAAATGACATTCGTAGATTTGTTATAGCAATGTCATTTAGAAAAGCAAACGAGAAGTTCAAACTATAGTTTTCTACAATTATAGTTTACCAAGTAAACATCATTATATGCACGTTCAAAAATCCAAATTCCCAAGCGATTGACAGCTAGAAGACCCCCACCCCAACTCCCCCTTTACTTGATTCTTCCTCAACACATAATCAACCTTAAGCCGAACTAAAAGTTATGCTTTGACTCATGTTGGGAAGTTGAAGGATTATCCAGCCTTTAGACAATGATCCAGCCAATTTTATTTGGGATCTCAACTTTATTTTCTTGTCTCGTTTTAGACGCAGTCGAGAATTAGAAGATGTAGAAAATGAGATCTTCCTCCTCTGTACCTCCTTTTTGCTTTCCTCCTTGCAATCCGATTTTTGTTACTTAATACAAATTACTACTAGTAGAAATGGTCAATTGACCTTCTTTTGAGGAAGCTATTCCTCAGAATTTAACAATTTTGACAATCCTCACAATTCTAAACATGTACTTCGTTCAATAATTGTGTTAATTTAGAGAAGACAAATTAAAAATGAAAACGTTGAGAAAAAATCGATAAATGCAAAACCACTTCCCTGATTATCCATCGATTAATCTAAGAATGGAGAAAAAAATGCGGTTTACTATTTTGATATTTATTTCTGGAATTGAAATTTACAAATTAACAAAATATTTACGAATTCATTTCATATGTTAGTCGGTATTTACCTATAATACCTTTCTAAGTCGAAATTTAAAACTACATTTTTGAAGGTAGACTTAAAGAAACAGGATCAAATCAAGTGATTAAATGGGAAATATTTTCGACGAACTTCTTTTAGTAGAATTTAAAACTTAGATTAATTCTTGTTCACGGCTTAAGCATATCCTTATTACTCAAATCAAAACTCCGTCTAAATATAATACAGTAAAGCAGGTATCTAAACACGACAGAAGCGCGTCGGGTTCCTAATCCGTCATCAGAATAGATCGATTGCAATCTACAGTGAAGTAATTTATTCGGTATATTTGATGCCTTTCCATTGATAGTAACTTCGATTTTAAAACATGAAAATGGAACTTTTACTTATCTTTAAATCGGATTCAACATATAATAGGTTTGTTCGCTCTCATATAAGCTTAATGGATTGTACATAAATACATATATATTTTTAGACATTTACATACATACCTCGAGTTCTTATTTGAGTCAAGCTTTAATGTAAATATTTTGAATCAATGAAGCTCCCTATGAGTTTCCGTTTATTTCACACAATAGTAACTTAAATTTATATACTATTTGGATTTTAGATATTTCAAAAATTTAGTCATTTTGACATGCATAGAAACACATGTAGGTATTCAGATTATTATTTGTTAGATTGGCGACTCAGATAACATATGGGTATCAATATGCGATATATAAGAATAATATACCCAATAATTAAATAATGCAAGCGCGATATTTTTGTTTCGTGAATGTTTGAAATTTATATTCTCATATATATAAGTTTGAATATTTCATGTAAAAGTAAGGAATTTTCCAGAAAAAACGTTTTAGTATAGGTATAAATAAATGTTAGGTTAATAATTTCTCTTTGTGGAGTTATTGACTCCCCATATTTAATATATATATATATGTGCGTGTGTGTGTATGTTGATTGATTACATTCAATGTGTAAAAGAAATATTGATTTTGTAAATAAGATTAACATTTTCAAGAATAACAAATAAGAATAACATTGCTCTAGATAAGTATATATATGTGTATATTAATGACATTTATAGCTTAACAATTATATATAATTATATTTTCAATGAAAAATTGAATTGTATGCAGATTAAAGTTTATACACAATCTTACATTTAGTTTAAAATAAAATTGAAAACAGCCTTTGCATTTAATAATTGTTACTTTCAGTCTGTTTCCATTAGTGAATATCAAACATCTGTTGGTAAATTGCATTACAATATATATATTATGCCTTTTGCTGTATAATCATAGTTAATTTAAATAAACCAAATGGAAACTGAAGGCAATTAGAATTTAATCAAAATGATTAATAACCGTAACATAAATAATAATATAAAATATTGCAAGTTTATTAGTTGGGAATTCTTCACTAGGTATATTATAGAATTATTTAGAAAAATCAATGTATTTCATTAGTAATATATCATTTACTGATATGTATCAATAGACTAAGATAATCAAAGCTTAAATGATGGTAATCTACTTAAATCAATGTAATTTAGCTATTCTCCAAAGACTATTGTACCTAATACTAAATAACATTTATTTTATAATAAATATTGGTATTGTAATGGTATTATGCAGTAACTATTTAACAATTTATTAACAATCAATTTTTATAATCACTATATATGAGTCCACTTTTAAACTAACATTCAAGTTCGCATGTTAGTCTGAAACTAAAACGATTGCTTCCTCTATTAATAGGAAATAGTGTCAATTCCATTAAATTCAAGTAGAGTTGCAAAAGCTCATATTATATAATGACGTATGTTGTGGAATAATAACCAGAAATATCTCTCATAAGTTAATATATTGTGTCAGCTGTGTTAAATAAAGAATGGCTATATAATCATTTTATACACTATACTCATAGTTATGTGTATATGAAACACCAATTTAGTCAAGTGTTTCAGCCATTTATTATCATTTGTTTATTATTTGCAATATTTGTGGGTACATCATCAGTATATTAAAGGAAACAAATAAATAGTGTCTTATTCGTTTTACACTGATCTAGTTTTCATGAAATACGTCGATATATTTAATTAGTTTATGTAAAAAAGATATGTGTTCATTATGTGATTGATGTGTTATTTCAATCATTTTTGAACAGTAAATGTTATCCGAAATTAATCGATTACTGTTTATGTTACTTTGTGTGTGTGTGTGTTTGTATACACATTGAAAAGGACGGAACAAACGTTATTTTACACTATACTGTATATTTCATATAAATTAGTGTTTTTATTAAGTTAGGAAAATAGAAAATACCGACTTGAAATATGAAATTTAATTAAATTGCTAAGATTTGGATCATCGAATATGTTGTAAATTAGGCGTTCCTAAATTAGCAGAAAAACTATTAATAGACTATTATATTCTGCTCTGTATGATTTACAAATATGTTCTTGAAATTTATTTTACAAAAATTAACTAATATGATTTGACGATTAACGTAAAAGGTGTGCGTAAATTATAGGTAATTTGAACTAGAATTTGTAAATAGTCTTTTTATTGTTTATACTACTAATAAGATATAACTACTATGCAGAGCCAGTACAGAAGTAGTCAGAACAGCGCAGAACCGGTTTCGGCCAATATCAG
>JAYRBW010145188.1:0-14773 GCA_036023295.1 Invenusta paracnida | reverse complement strand
ACATTTTACGCTTATTTCAATTCTTTTATGATATGAGCTAACACACTTTTTGCCATTTTTGGCTAATAATAATATATATATACATATTGTATCATTATATAATTATTTATTAGCATTGGGAATTTGATCTTTATAAAGACTCCTTTTATTAGGTATATATTTATATCATTTAAAAAAATATAAATTAATAACTTAAATTGAATGCAAACTACATTGGTAATAAATGATAGGAAATAGTCTTATATGCCTATCATACATTTAACTCATTTGACCCAATTGTTTTTACAAATACGTTTATGATATTGAGAACATTTAAGCTTGACTTGATTCCTTCTTTTGTAGAGGTGGCATTGTCCTCTGATAGGTACACTTATTCTACTAGTACAGGAACTTTTTCTGATAATTATCCAAATTTGAGCACAAAAGGTTTGTTATGCTCAATGTATTGCTACTAACCTATGATTAAAAAATATATACTGTATACTTGCTATTATAGCCCCCTTTCTCCCATATAAGTCCTCCTTTTTCAGTAATATTACAATAAATGACCCCTCTCTTATATAAGACCTCCATACATTTTATTTTTATAGGTAGTAGGTATGTAAGCATAGACACATTTCCAAGTTTGTTTAGCTGGCAGTTGTGACAAACAACATTGCTATGAATCCTTTTGAAAATTTAAATTTGAATTGTAATCTCTATAATTTATAATCCAGCAAATTATTACAACATTGGGTATTCATTCTAGCTTATCGAAATGAAATGCAATTCCATTATCTACCAAGTTAATGGCACTTGATTGTCTAAAGGAATGAAAAGGTGTACATAAAGTTGCAGATAAGTTTAAGGTCAGTCATAATCAAATCAGAGCATGGTGAGCAAAAGAGATAATGTTATGGAAGCAGGTTGGAACATCATCTATCATGGAAAGACCTAACAAGAGAAAGTGATTATCTGGAAGTGGTAAAAAACTAATATCTGAAGAATGTGAACTATTTTTGAAAGATTAGATTGCCAAATGTAGAGAAAAACGATTTCGGGTTTCAAGAAAACTTATTCTGAAGAAAGCATTGCAGTGGCATACAGGTAATGGTGGCACATAAACATTTCCAGCCAGTGAGTGGAGTTTGTTACCAAAGTTTTTATTTCATAACAGATTGTCATTGAGGCAACATACAAATGTTTCCAAAAGACACCTGCTGATTGCTCTTAAAATATTGTTGACTTTATTAGATATATGAGATAATGTATAAGTGATAATAAAATATACTTTTATATTTTTCTTTTTTATAAAAAAACACTCAGAAATCTAGGCAATGAATGAAACATCTATGAGCCCATAGTAAACACAACAGTTGAGACAGTTGGCTCAAAAGAAGTTCCAAGTCTACTGGCCTAAAAAACTGCAGACAACCACCATAAAGACTGATGGTACAAAGTTTAAGACATATATATAGTTGTGCAAAGAAAGTGAAATAGTAAATTCTTGATAAAATAAAAGAGGCTGTAATTTCATATGCAAACAAGTCATGGATGGATGATGACCTAACAGAAGGTTATCTAAATAGAGTATTTGGAAAATTGAGCTTTTGTAAATGGCTGATTGTATAGGATTCATTTTGGTTGCGTATTTCCCAGAAAACAAAAAATGCTCTATGTGGGTGTCAAATATTAGCTACTGTTATTCTTGGAAGATGCACTGGGCTTATTCAAGCACCTGATGTGTCTTGGAACAAAAATAAGTGAATTTTATAAAGTTTAGATAAAGCGGTCCTCATACTTATATATTAAATGGAAATATGCACGATCCCACTTAGTTCTGAATTGGGTTTGTGAAGACTGGAAATGTATTCTACCTTTTCAAATAATAAATTCAATGAAGCAATGTGCAATAACAAATGCACCTGATGCTACAGAAAATCACTTAATTTAATGCTTCAAAGATGGTCACCCCTGTTCTGGTTCCACAAATCTCAAAGAATTGAATCAATGGAAGGACCTCTTTTAACAGGATGAAGAAAACGCATTCAATGAAGATGAAAATGATAATGACAGTGTTATCACAGGAGATGGATCTGAATGGGGCGAAAGTAATGAATCAAATTAAGTAACTTTATCTAACTCCCAATAATTCTTATTATATACATATGCTACTATAATTATTTTTTACTCTAAAGTTATGATTTATTTTGACAATATAATATTCTCTTTGTTACATTTGTTCTCAATATATTTTTATTACACCACAATTTTGTGTTTTTAATTAATTTTACTAAATTCCTAGTCTTTGTTTTATACTAAGTCACTAAATTTTTATTTTTTATTATATGTTTTAAAGGTATACCTACACATATCTATGTTGATTGTGTACATCTAAAATATTACTAAATAATTGAATTCTGTTAATCCTTACAAGTTTCGTATAATATACTTATACTGATTTTTGTTTCCAATTATAAGACTTTTTTATCATTCCCAATTACTTGTAAATGTCAGTCTTAACAAACTTGTTTTTTATTAAACGAACTGCTTGTATTGTTTTCTTTGACATTTAATATTGCTTTGGTGTACTAATATATATACATATATTATTAAAAGTTGATATTACTCACAAAGCATTAAAAATAACAAGGAAGAATGAAGCACAGAAACAAAAAGTATATAGTTAGGAAGATATCTTCAATACCAGGTATCCTTATTCAATCTTAGGACAGAAGACAATGCAACAGAAGTTACTTACTATACATATAATTAATGAACTAACTGCAATATTACATGACATATATAATAACAATCGTAATCTAAAATATATTAAATTGCTATATGGACTATGTACTAATTTAGTGCTTGCTTAGTCTTCCATATTAATTTATCAAAACAAGAGCATATTTGTTTTACACACAAATAGAATTACTTAAAGTAAAGTAAACTTGCCTCCACACTAATGACAGGGTGCCTGGAGTCTGAAAATGCAAGCACTGACAGAAGAGGTTTATGTAGATGACGTAGAGATGGATGAAGAAGGCATTGCAGAGATGCTCCTTGATGACAACAACATTGCTAACATCGCACGTCCTGGCACATCACTGAGAACACCCACTGCTTCTCAAGGAGGTCTCAGTCAAGCTGTCAGGTATGTAGGAAGCGAATCTTTTAGAGAATCTGTAGTTACTTATACTTTGAGAAATATTTCTTGTTTATTTTTGTTTATTGATTGTTTAATTTAATTTGTAATTATTATATCTGTAAATTACTATACATATATTTCAAAATTGATGTTTTTATATTTAGGATGTTTTTTTATTTGACCTTGAAACCAGTAAAAGATTAAAATATTTTACTACATATACATATACTTACTTGTCGCTTTTGATTCTTAATTTATTTATAAACAAGTAGTAATAATTTTGAGTTTGTCTAAATATGTAATCTTAATAAAATAGTTTATTAGTTATTTTCCACTTTCGATTATTCAGTAATTTGATTTAAACTTGCAAATTTATTTATTTAGCTACGAAAATGCGTCCCAATTATTTCAGCATTCAAATTATGTTATATTTTTAGTAAACATGTATTTATAAAACCATTTTAGTTCCTTATATACTTTCTACAAAGTGATTATCAATATTGCAATAAGCCTAAAACATATATTAATTTCTTGATTCACCGAAAAAGTTACGCTTAATAATGTCCTATTGTAAAAATGTTACTTACATAATAGTACCAAATTGTTCTTTATATTAATATCGACTATACTTAGTTTACATTCTATAATTCTGTATTTTCTTCAATTAAATTCAACAAAACATGGTTTAATGCTTTATCTGTCATTATTTGAGAAATCCAATATTTGCATTCTAGCGAATTCTTTCACACATAGTTGTTCAGTTAATTCCAATTTGATTCGCGTTGCTAATATGATAACCTAGTTTATAAAAAATCGTGAGTCTAGGAAAATTGAACTCGATCCTTCGATATTCCTTATGTATCTCAGGTTAAGTTTTTTTAAACCGCGGAATTTAACCACTGGTCGAGGAAAAATCTAAACTTCGACTCGCTTCAATCCTACTGACAGAGAGCGGCAGAATATATTATTATATGTCTTCCTTCGACTTGCATGCTACCACCTTTTGCTGACAATTATCTAGGCCCACGTCACAATCTGGTCGACCTGTATCCGGCTTTGTCCGACCAGGTAGTCAGTCTGGAAGGCCCGGAACCATAGAACAGGCAATTCGGACACCTCGGACAGCTCACACTGCACGACCAGTCACCAGCGCCTCTGGGAGATTTGTCCGTCTTGGAACTGTGAGCTAGACTTTTATATACGAATTAAAGTATATTCCTATAAATATTATTTATTATAAGATTTACAATGCGTTACTGCTGACTGCCATATACTAGTAGTATAAATATGTACATAGAATAATAAGAAATCTAACTTAAAATTAAATTAAGATATATTTATCATTTGAACATAATGAATAATATAATTATTTTGATGTTATTTCAATTTTTTTAAATTTTTATACGTCCTTCATTGTATTATTTTTAAATTTTATTTTTATATAACTGGTTTAACAAGTGTCTATAAATAGTGACGGTTAGTAGGTATACTTTAACAATTTTGAACCAACATTCTACATTTTAATATACTAGCTGCAATAATGGTGTACTGTTATAAGAGTAAATATTAAACTGAGCGAACATTAAATTAAACAACAATAAATATTTAAACTGAGCGGCATTTAAATTGGACAAACTTTAAATTGAGTGAAAGATGAATAGAGCGTAATCAATTGAAGTTGTAATTGAGTGACAAAATCATAGATATCGGATAGTTGTTGATCTTATACCTATATGAACAATCTACGCCTTCCAGTGGTTGCACTTATTTTAAACTCTGGAGGCCAACCCTATATTAAAATGGTGCATACGCAGTAAAGGTGGCAAGGCATCATTTATCTTAAAATGCAGATTTAAGAAGCCTACTGAATGAGATTTCTTGCCGACGAATTGACTAATTTCATATTTAGGTAATTTTAATGGTTATTTGATTTGACGTTTATTGTTTGCACTGAAGTTATTTACTCTATTAGCAATTTTCAGACAAAATTTCCACATACTTACACATCTTACTATATTATATAATGTGAATAATTCATGTACAGACCTGGCAACATGGGTCGTTTTGGAGAAGGAGCAAAACTCACCCTTCTAATTATTGTACAGAAAATACTAAAAGTTAAAATACTGTTGTTTAAGATTAAATGGTTTAATTTCCGTAAAATTTTAGCAATATATAAAGTATAAAGTAAATCAAATATTTGTTATAATTTCCTTTACTCTTTTCAAATTTCTATATGAAATTTTGTGCGGTAAAATACATTCCAGAGTCTGAGTTAAAAAGTAGAAGGCATAATTATTCAATGAATCTGCGCCTAAATGCTCTAAACTTACCAATTATCCAGATAATACTTTGTGTGTTCGGAAAAGAATAACAATGAGAAATATATTTTTTAAATATGCATTATATCAATTTATTTCTCCGACGAATTCACTAAACATTTTGAAAATACTTCGTGTTAACTCTGCTAAACAAATTCGTCAGATATTCTTTCGAGAAGGACTTGATTCTCTTTATAACAAATTAGCCAATCAAGATTAAACATGAGTGTATCTCAAACCATATCCTACCAAGAAGAGAACAGTATTGCTGGTTTGCCGACGAAGAGAAACGTCGCCGGGTTGTCAAATCTTCATTTGGGGACCCAAATGTGATGTTGATGGTTGTATTTAATCCAAACAAACGATTTTCTGTCACAGGTTCCTCAAGGCGATATAATGGAGAGTGAACATAATATTATTTAGCGTTTGGAAATCAAAGTGCGGTCTCTCCATTCATCTGAATGAACTGTTATTGCAATCATTGACAATGCCCATCGTCATTCTTCATGATTGGTAAAAGATTTCCTCTAACAGAAAAACTTTGGTTTAATTTTTCGAATATCCCCACAGTCCTGATTTATACGATCATTTTTAAATGAAAACAGACTTTAAAAAGTAAACTTTTGATAAGCATGTTGAGGCGGAAAGGATGCGTTGCAGTGGGTGAGAGGACTATCTGAAGAGTCGCTGAAAACTGAAGTTCAAAAGTTTTTGACCCCTGATAAGCGGTAATTAACTTAGGAAAGTCATGTGTTAAAAAGTATTATAATTTTGTTTTTTGTAAATATAGATATACATCTCTGGAAAAATTGCCTCATTCTTTTCCGAACACACAAAGTGTATACTATATAGAATTTTAAGAGTATTTACATATATTAGTATTTTTCAGACAATATAACTTTTAGCTCATTGAAATATAAATGTCCTTTTTATGATTCCGTTAACAGAATGATTAATTTTGTCTAAAATGTTAGTTTTTTTAACTCACAAATATTCTCAGTGAGGAATACCTAATATGCCACCTATAATACCATACTTAAATTAATATAATAATGAATTTTCCTTACTTGTTGATTAGAAAATACAACGATGTCAATGCTTAATTCTTTATAAATTACAATTTACAATTTACTAATACTACCTTTTTCGAAAGGTATTTTATTAAAATAAAATGCTACATATATGCTATGCATTTCTTATAATGAAAACGAACCTTTTTGTCATTTTGTCAGTTTTAAAACGTCCCTTTCATGTCCTGCTGTTATGGCTAGCGCAAAACTTAAGTTCTATCGAGGCTATCCTTTTTAACAGTTATCAACAGCTGTCCAATGTGAGCATAAACATTTATAGGGGGCGGCGTTTTTACTTGTCGGGGTTGTATGTGTGTTCTACTGCGTTTTCTAATTGATTTATTAACGAATAAAATTTACTTCATATTTTTTATTATTTTCGTATAACGTAATCTATTTAAAGACTAAATGTACTCAAAACTTACTGTCTGAGTTAATGTAAAATAAAAATAAGTTAGCGTTTTTCGCTTAACTTTTAATTTATTGTGGATTTATTGTGGAGAATTATAAGGATACATTTGTATTTGATGGAAACAAATTGCACGAAATGATCTAGAATAAATGTATTACTGAAATCACGCGGATGAATGGGAATGCTCTAAATTTGAATTCCTGTTTATTCCTTAAAAACAGTGTATAGACGGATGAAAAAATGCCTTAACAGCGTTTTAACATATACATATGATATACATACACATTTAATATGATACATATTTATCGTCGCGGATAACTATCAATGCAATTACCATAAAATTTAACGAAAATACGAATCCGATTATGGTAATATATCCAACATTATATTTCTTTCTTATTTTTTCCTCCTCTCTTGTTCTCTCTTCCATCCCCAGGCCTCGATGCTGTCCACCCCAGACGGACCCTTCATCAGTATCCCCCGACTTAACCTGCACAAATACGCAGAACGCGCCTGTCTGTCGAAACCCCTCTTTGAGTACATCCTCTACCATGAGAACGATGTTAGACACGCCCTCGAACTAGCGGCTCTGGCGAGTGAAGCGACTCAGTTCAAGGACTGGTGGTGGAAACTCCAGCTCGGCAAGTGCTATTTCAGGTCAGTCTGTTCAACACACTGGATTCTTTTCAGCTTACAAGATTCGTATAAAGTCTGAGACTTAGGATGACGATGGTGGGAAAGAATGTAGTCTAGTTTTTTGGTGTGATTCCGGTGTATGAAAAAATACTTTTAGCGATATGAAAATTTATAGAAATAATAACAGAACTGATATAATTAAAAATATGAAACATACCCTTGAGCTTGCAACTCTGGTACCTGCAATACAATTTATTTTTGGATTATAAATAGTTTTTCTTGTTTGAAATAAAAATTGTTAATTATTAAGACACTTATATATTAAGTTTTATATTAACTTTTAATACTATTTTCTCAGAATGGATAATTTTTTACCAATCTAATAATTTCTGAATCGTCAAAGTTAGTGTGAGGGTCACTATTCTAAAATTAAATTCATTGCTTATAGAATATGAATGTTTAAGGATTTATTACTTTACTTTCATTTATTTACTGATAAGTGTAATGTATAAAGTTTCATGATTTGGAAGTTAATTTGAAATAATTTGTATGGACAGAACTGTAGTTTAAAGTAAAGACATGATATACATAAATAATCGTTAATTAATTTATTTAAGGTCATTAATTTAACACTCTTCACTATAATGTACCATAATTTATTATGACCGCTTGATTTACGATTTATTGGCATAGAAGAAAGTTAATGTGTTTGTCGTCCGAAATATTACTTTTTTGTGTCTAATTTAACACTTAATCCCAGTGTGGTAGTGGGGTTTGTGAATACGATACTAAATAATATATGCCCTCTTTTCATATCATACATGGAATTTTTTGTATGATTTTAAAGGTTATTATAGATACTTATAGCATTGGGCACTGTTTTGCTGAAAAATTTGAAGAGTATAAATAATATGTACAGATTTTTCATTATTTGATATTGAATTATAATTCTTTCACTTTGAAGCTCACTACTTAACCCAGAGCTTTGTATGTTTGTAAATATTATACATAATAGAATATATTTTTTATTTTGGGGATTTTATATTGAACAAATATTATGTCTATTATATTTTAAATGACTTAGAGTAAACTTTAGTAATTTATTAAAGTAACCATTATTTGTATTATTTAAAATTGACCTTATATATAAAGTGTCAAAAAAGAATAGCAATTTAGTTTTAACAAAACACGCTATAAGATGACTTTGTTTGGATGTATTAATGACTAATAAAAATTGCTCGTATTATAATTCTCTAAACTCTTTAAATTTTGTGTTAATATTTTAATTTTTAAATTGTAATATTTTTGTTCCTATTAAAGCTTGGCAAATTCTCTTTGATCTGTAAACTATATTGATTAGATTGTTATAGTTTGTTATATTTTTTAGTTTTTGATAACGTTACTTACTATTGATTTTTTAATTGAAAATTTGTATATGATAATTATAATATTTTATCATGTTCCCGTTTATTTAATTTTAAATTATTTGACTACACTTATTTTACATTAAGCTTTGTATATCCAGTTAACATAAAATATGTTTTTCATACTTTCTTTCGGCCTTATAATACTAACCTATAATTAACTCCTTTTCTCGGATAGCCCCCAAATAAACTTTTTAATTCCCCATATTTTTGTTTCATTTCTTAAAATTCGTGCTAGTAATTTTAAGATTAAAAAATATATATATACATACTATTTGAACATTAATAATTTCTTGGAATATGTTTATTGCTGTTCATTTTATTTTTATGCAACTGGTTTAACCAGTGTCTATAAATAGTCTAGTTTTATTAGTATTCTCTGTTACTGAGAATATTTCTGTTCTAATGTATGTATGCGTATATACTATAGTAATTGTTAACCAACTTGCATAATATATTATATTCATATTATGGTTACAATTTCTATTGCGGACTTTAAACTATTGTGTTTATAAAACTATTTGATCGCACGACTCACTACTATGTAGGCAAATCTAATGTAATAAAAACTTAGTCACGTGATATTTACTGAATTCCAGTATTGCTATTTCTTAGAAATAAGTTGACTTAAAGTACTAAGTATTATATGAAAGCAGATAATATTTAAAAAATAAACACTATTTCTAGAGCGCTTTTCATGTGTAGTTTCATTTCTAACGTACACATTTATTAATAGTAGCAATTTTAAAAAGGCAAAATTGTAATCAAAAATACAATTAATAATGTAACAAAAATGTGGAATTATTATGTACAGGTATAAGTGTTAACCATGTGTAGGAAGATATAAGCATCAAATTTTTTAAGTAAATATCGATACCTAATATAAAACTTTCTTAAATAGCTCTATGTTAATGAAAGCGGTTGGAAAAAAGAATTAGAATAATACGCTTAAGAATAAAAAAGAATCTGTTAAAATATAAAATGAAGATTTCAAATTACATAGAAGCTGGTAAAGAGAAAATTCAAATGGGATTTTTGTTGTTGGGATCAGAAATAATACTTTGTAAAAAAAGGGATATTGAGCAGAAACCATGTAGGTGAGCAAAAATTAAATTTTGGAGTCTAGAATAAGTTATTATATTGCAATTATTAAAACCTTCTATTTTTATTACATCTAAAAACTACAAGAAGATTGAATTAAAAGAAGTAACTCAAATACCTAAACACATTGTAAATATAATATCAAATATCAGAAATACATTAAAACCAACGAAATTACTATAAAGTTAAACAAAAAATATAATGGACTATTTGTTATGAATAATCAAGTGGAATGTGTAGTATAAGCTGTAATTGCGGATTTTTTAATTAATAGTAATGTACTATATGAGTGAAATACATGTTCAAAACTCATTTAAATGGAAATGTTATTCAACAATAGAAAAGAAAGACACTTAATATAAAAAACTAAGAGAATGAGTGGAAATTTTGAATTTATTCTAATATTTTCATGACAAAGTTTTATGAATAACAAAGAAAAAAATCTTTAATATTTTGCTATAATATCCATGTTTACTGATATTTCAAAATATAACTCCTTTTGCATCTACTCGCCTTTAAACTATAAATTATTAAGCTAAATTATAAACAAAATATTTCCTCCCGATTTTTAAATATTTTTTCACTAGTGGTGCAGATTATCTTATTAGTGTTTAAGAATTTATTAATAATATTATAACAATAAATTATTAATTACAATTTTTATGATAATGGCCGATGTTTATTTCATATTGTTATTTATTTGTGTGCTTTTAAATATAATACATACAAAATCTTTAATTCAATAATACCGTTGAATTGTACTAAATAGTAAATCGCACTGTGTAGTTGGGAAGAAAGGGTTAATAGTTTAACGAAATCTATTCTCAACCACTGGTTTAACCAGTTCTATAAATAGTTCATTTTTATTAACTACTCTACCCTTCTATCTAGCTAGGTATAATACCTTGTAATAATATTCAACCTCTTAACAACCTGTACTGTTCATTTTGATTTCATCAGTTTATGCCGATTATTGTATGTACCTATGTGGACACACCCACTAGAGTTAATTATAATGCAATTTGTAGAGACATTATATAATCACGTAAATACTTTAAAGGTCTGTTTTTTTATATTACACATTTATTCGGTGTATATAAGATGATAGGGTTTTCATAAACAGTTCTACCAATCTGTTTCATTTCACATTTAACGAAACCCATTTCATTTTCTAGAGAACAAATATCGAATTTATTACAATATACTTTTCTTAATATAAATGTTTAAGATGTAAATAGTAAAGTATTAGACATTTTTCAACACTAATTCGATTTATTTTAAAAGATTATTCGTGCTCTCCTCAAAAGCACTGTCTTCACGTTTTATTGTCTAATTTTTCTATCTATATAACCTTTTTAGGACATAAACGAGTAGAGTCATTACAAAATACACTGTAATAGAATTACTACAGTCTAGAAAGGGATTGAGCGCAGGTAATCAGTGGCATATGACTTGAATGAAAATTATATATTCTAATTATTCATTTTATTTTGAAGAGTAGAATGTTGTATATATTATAATAACGATAATGAAAAAATAAACACTTATAGATTAGTATGACAAGGTTAAAAATATAATTACGATTATGATACTATATAAATATTTTGTTTAAAACTACATATTTTTTTATACTGCGCATTAACTATTTTAGAATATGGAGAGTGGTGTCAATAAATGTTGAAGAGATGGAAAAATAATTATACTTATTTGGGTAAATACTTGTTTTAGTCAAAATAACAGTGATCTAAATTCGTAAAAAATAATAGTGTTCACTTGCACTAAATGATTTTGACCTTCCTCCTAGACTTTCTACAAATTTAGCTAGATCTTCAGTTATACTGTATTTATTGTACAACAATCAGAGGGAGCTAGCCATTCAATTGAAGTTCCTTCTTCTCATCTCCAGATTGGGCCTTTATCGAGAGGCAGAACAACAGTTACGCTCGGCTCAGAAGCAGCAGGAGATGATTGAGATCTACCTCTATCTTGGGAAGGTATATACTCGTTTGGATCAGCCTCTAGCTGCTATTGAGGTCTACAAGCAGGGTCTAGAGCATTTTCCTGGCGAGGTCTCTCTGTCCATTGGCATAGCGCGTATTCACGAGGTGGGTGGCTCCTTCTTTTGTTAAGAATAGTTTGTAGATTTATTTAGACTAATATCTAAAACAGAATTCATACGACAGGGTTGATGTCAATATATGATGTGTGACAAATATAAGCAACATTAATTATTCAAATATGCTCATTGATATAAAACTAAAATATCGTCTATAATATTGACCGAAGTTTCTTGGTCTAATTATATTGGACGGCTTTAAAATTTAATAATAATAAATATAATAGTGTGAATAATACCAAGAACTTTTCTTGTTAAAATTATATAAAACATACAATAAATTGTGTATTTATCTACAAATACAAAACATACTAATTAACTTGGCAGTACAACAAGAGAACGTTTTATACATTTTGCAAATAAATTACCCCCCAGTCGACACATTTCTACATGCTCCCACTCCACTTCTGAAAGCAGGATGCTCTTTGTTAAGCTGAGATTATTAGTTATTACTTAATAATTAAAACAAAAATCGTACAAGTTCTATTTCTTGGTTTAATAATTTTGAGACCGTTAGATGAATTTTTCGTCTATACATAAACCTGTATAAACTTATATAAATATATCAACTTTCGTTACTATCTCCTATTTTATTTCAACTTGTATCAAATATCAATGGTAATAACTCGATAAATGTTTGCTATATTTTCGACGAATATAGTTTTAAAAAACCTCTCGTAATTTGTCAGAACAGTCAGGCGATTTCAAAATCTGGCACATTGTCAGGAGGGGGGAGAAAAATAAATTACTGCATGAAATTATATATTACTGCGTTTATTGGGACATAAATTAAAAATTTGAATATATCTTTATCACGAAATTCTCCCTACATTTATTTTAGTATAAATAAAGACTTTAACTATTTACCATTTTTAATATATGCTTATGTACAGATTTCTAACGATGTAGAGAAATGTGTAAACGATGTCTTTGAAAATGTTAATCATTTTATTGATATTGACTTTATTTATGAATAGAGGGTAATTTTGTAAATTAATTTCAATTGCAAATTTTATTTAAATCTAAAAATTTAATTCTTGCTTTGCCTAATTTTTAAAGATATAGTCAATATAGTCAATTGTTACGTTAAAATCTCGTTGCCAATTCATTACTTCTTATTTTACACTTACTATGGTAAACTTGTCACTCAGCAAATTGTGTGTTTAGAATTTTGAATGTTTATTTCTAAGATAATTTAGCATAAAACATCTATTTAAGTAATCTCGCCAAATTTACTTGCATCCGAATTCAATCCGAATTGAAGTACAGAAACAGTCTTTTCCGCATGGTTCATTACTTGGTTGTAGCGTGGTTTAAACTTGTAAGTATATTTCAAATAAATGTATCCCTCTGCTCAGGGTCTCAATGAATTGGATAAAGCGGCCGAATTTTACAAGCAGGTTCTCAATGTCGACCCTATGAATGTGGAAGCGATCGCCTGTATTGCCACCCACTATTTCTACGATGATCAACCAGAGATTGCAGTCAAGTTTTACAGGTGTGACTCTTATCTATCTTAATATACATAATTCTCCTTTCTTTGCCACCCAGCAAAGGTGCCCTGCTTCTTCTAAAATTAGCTCAACATCAAATTTGAGCGCTTTCGTGGTTGTCTGGATATCATTATCTTCAAAGATTTATATCGATTTGCTTTTTAATCGAATAGAAAATTTAAAAATCCAACAGAAGTCTATTCTATAGTGAAATATAATACACTTATATATTTTATTTGTTTTATTTTCATCTCTAATATTATTCGGAGGTCATTTTTTTAATTTTACAGCTATTTATAACATATAATTAACTATACTAGTGTTAATGATTTATGAAAGTTTATAGTATTAGGTTTATTTCCTGGAAGTCAACTGTTTTTGACAGATGTATACATTTTTTAGCTAAGTAGCTTACACTGCAAATAAAACAGTTGAAATTCACACGAAAAAGGTGTGTAACGTATTTCGCACTAGCTAGTTCAATATCGCACCAAACAGGTTGAATTTTGATCGAGCTAGTGCGAAAAATGTTACACACCTTTTTCGTTTAATTTCGCACCAAAATTTACACCAATTTTTTTGTATGCTTTGTTATTTGAATGGAGTATAATATACAATATACGAAATAATTTTAAAAATACAAATAAAACTAGATAATTATTCAATTAGGTGCTAAGATCTTATATATAAGTGAAACTATGGGTAATATAAATGTGAATATGAATATATTGATGTGATATATATAAAAGGATATTTAATCATATGTACAAATCATCGATATCAACAGTTCCGAAAAGTTGTGACAAAACATATAAAGCCTAACTGAAACACTTGGACCAGAGGCCCATAGGGGAAGAGTGTTGAATATATAAGGATAAGGATATTTAATCATACCTACAAATCATTGATATCAACAGTTCCGAAAAGTTGTGACAAAACATATAAAGCCTAACTGAAACACCTGGACCGGAGGCCGAGTGATATCTATACCTATGTAATATCCATACATATAGCCATAATATCTAATGAACCAATATAGCACGTTTATAAAAAATAAATGCATACCTACCTTT
>JAYRBW010145177.1:0-14773 GCA_036023295.1 Invenusta paracnida | reverse complement strand
CCCCTGTTTTTAATGCTATTAAACTGTAGACAAAATTGATAAGTGAAATAAACTTGTATAAATAATAAATAAAATGTCAGCCGATATATTTAGAAAATATCTTGATGATGTCTCAATTCAAAGTGAATATTCATTATAATAATCGCTGATTAAAATCAAAGTTAAATTAGGAAAAGTAAAATATAACAGCATTAAAATTGTTGTATTGAAATAAATGTAGGTAAATTAGAAAAGGTTTAACATATCTTCAAAGCAATTAAACTAAAAATGTGTATTACGTAGATAATCCACTAAATTTATTCTTGAATATGATAATATAGTGAAATAATAAATTATGAAATTGTCTATTTTCTACACACGCAGGTATTTAAATGCAGCTAAAACTGTATTAAAAATAATAAAATAAGAATGAAATATTGTAAATATACTGGCCAGCTACTTCTACTCTTTTATAGTCTGTGATACGTACATAGTATACGTATTTATGAATTCTTTTAAGATAAAAACGTTACTAAAAATATTTTCGTTTACTTTAAATTAAGAATTTATTCATATAAATTTCAATTTTGATAAATTTTAGAGTCCACACCTTAATACCTCAACATTTTTCCTAATTTCCGAAACCTTTTAATAATAAGATTAGCAAGCAAGCATAACAAATTTAAAGGAACAAAATACTGAATATATTTTATTATCATAAAACTTTTGAAATAAACGAAAGTTACAAAGTTTTAGTGGTAATTAGGTTTACGCGTCTCATTATAAGAATATAAATGTGAGAAAAGAAATATAACCCCTTAAAACCCCTTAAAACTCTTAATTATGTACACATTTCCAAATTACTCATAAAAATATATACTATCTACAAAAACCTACAATATTACATGTGAAAAATAGAAGATAAGATAACATGATTTAAGGAAATAGATATTTTACAAAATAAGTAAATAAGTAGCAAAATATATAAATTTAAGAACATTACATAATAATACATATATAAAACATTTAATATGTATGTATGTATGTATGTATTAATAAAAACATTGCGCAAAATATAAACTATACGTGGGTGCATTTCTTTTAAGCTGGGTTATATATATATTATTATTAATATTATTAAGTATTATATAAATATTCCCACAGCATCTGATAAATGATACTGATAAAAGGCGTCTTTAACAAACACATTACCTATTTATTAGTAATGCATCTCTAACATCAAAACATAAAAAGAAAATTTAAACATTGCGAAAGATACGGGCTGGAGTAGATCCATGAATTAACTAAAATTTGTGTAGTGCATTTCTTACAAAAATACAAAGCTATAAAATTTATTTTCAATATTATAAAAAGAAAAGTACATAAATTGAATCTAAACGTATACTAGATCATTAAATTCGTGATTTTTTCAAAGTAGTCTAAAAAATCATGAATGTAATGTAAATAGAACCCATTATACGCTAAGAAGGAAGCGTTATACTACTATTATAAAAAGCATTGTCATAATAATTAATTGCGATATGTATTTAATAAACAAATTGATGTGTATATGTATATTCTTATAATAAAAGCCAGCAATCTAAACGCGACAAACTCCAATAATTAATTTTAAAGTATGCATACAATAAATCTGTACAACTTAATTATATCAAAAATCTAACACATGTACAAATGGTCCATTAGTTGTTGTATTAAGGACCTGTCGACTGCCATAAATGCCAGTCTGAACAGAGCAACCGGCTGCAGCCCAGCCCGAATCACTTGAGGTTAACAGTGTTCGACACTCCTCAACAAGAGCCGTGTATAGATCACCACCACTCTCCTTATCGATCCCCGCGTGATACTGATAACTGGCTCCCTTCAGCTTTCCACTAAGACAGAATTGGGGAATAAGCAGTAAGTCACCAGGCAATTCTGCAATCGATACTGCAGACCGACCACGTTGACTGCCTTCTCCCGAAGCAGACTCTGTATTTGGGGTCTCACACTGCCGTACAGTCACAATAACCTTGGCTATACGAGACACAGTCTCCTGATTGGCCGACTTCCAAAAAGACACAAATGCGATTAGACCGCGACCGATATTAGCCACAGTTTTCGAACGATCTGACTGGTCAAAGAGACAAGCTGACTCGCAGCGTTGAATGACTACACGAGCAAGTTGTGTAGAGGCCATCCCTGTAACACCTAGTAAATAAAAAATAAAAAAGCGCTATAACAGCAAATACGGGCAGAGGGATGTTTCATAAATCGTGTAAAGGAAATGTTTCTGAATTAATACGTACGTTATTATTTTGTAAATATAGACAGTGTATCCTGACAATAAATCAATCTTAACATTAAAAATCAATTTTTAAATGGAAAATATGTAAAAAAAGTCACAATTTGGATAATGTCCGATGTATGAAATGTTTCTACTTAAATGTCCATAAGAAAATTCCATTCATTGGGTTCAAATTTTAACTCAATTATTTTTTAAATTTTGTATCAGGTATTTAGAGTTGTTGTTGCTTCTTCTCGTCTTCGATTTCAGAAATCATATACGTCGGCCAAAGAGTCCGATATCTCTTAGGAAATCCAGGATTTGGTAGCTGTCCAGATCTTCGGGTTCAGGGTTGGGATAGTCAAAGTTTCAGGTTCTTTGCTGCCTCCATTTGTCACAACGGAGCAGGTGTTCTGTGTCTTCGTCTCCTCCTTCACATTCTTCGCATATTGGGCTGATATCCAGCTTTATCCTATGCCTGTACGCTCCCGTGATGGTTGAGTGTCCTGTCCTTACTTGTGCCAACTTGGTTCTCTTTTTTATTGCTACTCATTCCTCGTCATCCTCCATCTGTTGTGAGTGCAACTCTCTTTCCAGATATTCTTGATCGTCTTCTTTATGCAGTTCTTCGATATGTTGATGGGCACTTCACTTTTACTGCTGCTTATTTTTCGAGTCTGTCGGCTTCCTCATTCTCTTCTGTTCCAACGTGACTTGGTATCCATTGCAAGTGTATAGCTTGATTTCTGGGTTTCTCTGCTCTATTGCTTGGATGTTCGCCAATATTTGGTCCGACTGTTTCCTTGTCGTTGTTGTCCTCTTGCCACTTGCTGGATGGTACTTTTGCTGTCGGTCAGAATCACTATTCTCTTCACTTCTCTATGTTGATGTCTTATTTATTTTATTGCTCTCTCTACTGCCACCATCTCTGCTACGAAACTTGAGCAGTATCTTCAAGCAGCTGTCTTTGTCTGAGTCCAGAATGCAATATTGTCCGAGAAAATAACACGCACAATATCTACATTATGAAATAGATTCAAACAGCAGATATTGATCAAAAAGTATAATTCTTTTTATCGATGTAAGTTTGAATACTTCATTGATATTTTTATATATATGAATATCTGGCTTTATACACTATGTTACCAAAAGAATTATAAAATTAGCTTTCATATACAGAGATAAATGTAGATAATAACTGGTTAGCAACCAATGAAAATCGAAATTGATGAATAACATTTCTTTCCATTACCAGTTACTGTGATTCGCCTAAGGTTGCATTCGTCCTCTAAATAAATTATTTGTATTTAGCCATAATTGTGCATTATTAAGTGCATGCAATTTATTTGTGTACTAGAACATAAAAGTTGTACACAATTCTAACTTAAATTCTATGATAATTCTAATGGTACGTGTATTACTTTAAGAGATCAATAAAGCTTTAGATGATTAGTAAATATTTTAAAATGTAGAATTATGATTTTATTAAATTTTATTATTTTTTGTATTTAAACTTGAATAACTAAAATAATATTTAATTAATCTATAAATATATTCTAAATTTAATTCAGAACTTTTCTGATCATTAACCTTTTAATAATAATTTTGATAATATCCAAAAAATGTTTAAGGCAAAAAATCGTTTAGCTAGTAATATTTCAAATTATGTAATAATATTCTCAGTTCAAAAGATAAACTTAATCAAAATTACAAAAAGTAAAGGTTTGCAACTTTGGATTTATACAAGTACTCGTACAACCAATATTATTGCATATATGCATATGTAAATAATAATCGGTAAACGAATATCATATGTATCACTTGGATTAATAATTTTGCCCTTTTTAAAGTTAATATGCAATCTTTTATAATTCTATGATTATTTGGGAAAGAAAATGACTAGCTTGTTATACATTTATTTTGCAATATCGGGTGGGTTTTTGAACATCTTGTCTACATATTTTTAAGGATTAAAGAAGGAATGTTGTTACATCGAACTTAACTATCTTTCAATTAGATCTAATACACCAATATCAACATGCCAAAATTGCTCCTCCACACGGTCAAGTCTGTGTCAAATCAGATATCGATTGACTTGACAGAAATTAATCTTGCGTTAAATATTTTCTGCCAAGCCAACGTCAACGAAAAATCTTATTTTTTAATTCAGTAATCATTTGAGAAAGTAAAACGTAATCAATTTGTTGCTACGTCACTGAAGATTTTATATGTAATACATTAATTATAACATATAGTCAAAGAGATTTGTATACTTTATTGATTAATTTTCTACGCATCTATTTAGTACTATTAAAAATACAATCGGTATGTAGTGCGAACAATACAACTGTATTTATAGAAATATATCAAAGAAACAGGTGCCTGTAGAAACCCAAACTCAAACATTATCATAACCGAAATGTTAAGCAGAAAGTGATATCGGAGTTTATTTACAAAATTGTTCGATTTGTCTTGCACAATTAAAAGAAAAATTGAAAGTCTACGATCTCTTTCAGAAAAGACACAATAGTGTCATTAATATTTAATAAATTATAAGGCTTTGTTTAATAACTAATAATGTTTTTTAAGAATTAATTACTGATGGTAGTAAGTAATTGCAATTTTAATTATATTTTATAAATGTGCATATCTAATTATGACGTATTCAATATTGCAAATTATATTATCTACAATATTATTTACAATTAAATGTCAATATTACAATTGCTTTTCTGCAAAATGCTCATAGGTTATTAAAAAGTCTATTCCTTCATCCGTATTCAATTTTTATATAAATTATATTGGCCTTTTATATCTTAATTAGGCCATTCAATCTAAAAAGTCCGAGGCTGCTACAGACGATGTTTGCGTTCCCCAATTGTGGAGCTATAATATTTTACTCTTTGATGCCGACTACAAAATTGACAGAGAAAGTGTATCAATTTTAAATAATAATTCAAGGGCAATTAGATAATTATATTGTACATAATATAGTAATATATTATTAGTAATATTACTATAGTAATATAGTAACTAGTAATAAAATAAATATATTCATTTTCAAATGCATTTTTCAAAATATGTTTACATATAACTATTCATGCCTTAAACATTTGTATATATATGCTCATAATTATATCGTAATTTAGTTCATGTAAACAGTACAAATAACTGGAAGAATACGTAAATATAAGTATTTATGTGTTTATATAAGTATGAATATATACCTAAGTATTTACACCATAATCTAAAAACTGTTTTTAAAAATGCACATAAGTTTATTATTGTTTCAGACAGTTAATAAAAGTAAAAGACCTACTGCTTTGACCTTCCAAACAACTTGTTCTACACCATTTTTTAACAGCTGGATTTCACCGTTCACTTCCCCTTGTGACTGAGATACTTTACCAAAAATCTTGGGAAAATAAAGCTTAAGATTAAAAATATACTGTAAATAAAAAAAAGTAACAGATACGAAGTTTTATCAAAATGAAAAGTTTAATAAATTACTTGAGTATTTTAAAGATTGTATACAGTATACAATGTATTTTAGATTGTGCTCTAGCTTATATAAGTTAAGGACCTTAATAATATGGGTAAATATAGCATTATAATAATTACTATTATATTATATTTAATACAAAATATAATATTATAAAGCATTGATATTTATACTTTATTATTGTCCTTGTTATTACAATTATTACAATTAGGTATACTTGACATTATTGTCAATTTATATACTAATTTAATTGCTATTTAAGTATTCATGCCCCACACAAACAGGAACTTTTTTGACTTTGGCATTTCTCTCAATAAATTCCTGGATCTTAACCTGATATAATAATTGTTTAAATAAATAAAATATTTACTTTTAAAACTATATATATATAAACAGATGGCACTCATTTACTTAGCCACAAGATGTTCAGAACTTAGAAAGATACATGATTATTTGTTAACAAATTAACTATTTAATTAAAACTAAAAGCAATTATTGAAGTAGTGCATTCATATTATTGATGTATTAATTTTTAAATATTTCATTTTTAAATTATAATCCCTAGCTCTTATTCTACTGGCATTAATCATCCCATGCATGGCTATAAATGGAGTTTAAGAGCTAGACAGATTATTACAAAAGTGCAAACTTTTCTGTTATAATTATAAAAGTCAACTTTTTAATGTAAACTTATATTTAATATTTAAACTATAAATTAAAACAAATAGTTCTAAAGCAAATGCAGTGTGTAGGTTTAAAAACGCTGCAGACCTTGAATATTCCTGTACTAAATTATTATTTATTTTGATTCAGCTACTAATAAGAAATAAGATAAAGAGATAAATATCAATATGATTGAAAAAATAACTGTTATGTACTACAAATAAATATAAAAACATGTAATAGGAAAAATACAGTAATAACTGACATGATTAGGAATAAGATGCAGTACATGATACAAAAAATGTAGTCATAAATTATAATATAATGATTATAAAGTATAATAATGATCTATCAGATACATGATATTGCTAAAAACACTTTCATTATAGTTATGTACACACCTCAGATGCAGTCAAATTTTATTAATTTCTTATTCCATTATTTATTTTTGTAAAAACAAATTTTTAATTATATTTAAAGAGAAATAGAAAATAGGTTAATGTTGAAATCCAGGGCCATATTTAGCACCTATTTTATAGTATGCCTAACTTTATGTAGTGCTTTACAATTTTGACAGTATACTGGTGCCATCTTTATGCCAAACAATACTTGGTACTTGCTCGATCTAGTAAAAAATAAGGAGAAGTATGGAACTGAAGATTATAATATATTATTTGTGTATGTTGTGTACTCAGCATGTAGATGAGTAGTCTATTTTCATTCAACTCCTAGGTCTGCTACTGAGGCACTGGAAAATTTGAATCTGGCACTGTTTCCAACTATACACAATATTCTCAGAATTTTCCTTTTAATTCCTGTAAGTAGTGTAGCTTGTGAATTCTCTTTTTTGGGATTATGAATTACTCAAATTATGGACACAATCCGCAATGTCCAAGGATATACTCAGTGGTTTGGCTATCTATTGCTACACTATGACACTACTTACATTCTAACTCCACTAGACATTTTTAACTGAAAATCTAATTGGAGATTCATGAGTAAGTACTTATCATGAGTGTCATAATATAATTTGTACATATCTCTTATTGGAAACCATCATTACAATATGATCTGGAATTTTTCTCGTAAACCTTTCTGCTGTACTAGATTATTGTAATGTTAAGTTTAAGAAGTTCATTTTTAGTCTTTTAATTAAAGTCTTATTTAGTCTTTTAATTTGTTTCAAAATGTTTCCAAAAAACTGTTGTTAGTGAAATCTATATGTGAATTAAATGATAGTATACCTTTGGTGCCTATTTTAAACTATGCCCAAGCCCCACCTGAGAAAAATTTCTAGATATAGCCTTTAAATGTACACAATTGTCAAAACACCTTTAGTTATTTTGTATTGAGCTTATCATATACCTTTGAAACACCCTGCATATTTGATATAAATATAAATAATTGCATCTTAATAGTACAATATAGTAGTAAACTTTTCTGAAAAAAATAATCACTACCAAAATAATTCACTTTTGAATTTTATTAAATTAGTTATTATTATTGAATTCAAATTATATAAATATATATGTACTCATAGTTTAGATGAAATAAGATAAATACATTTTTAAACTAATTATTCAATGTTTATTCCAAAATTAATTACATTTATTAGTATTAGTATATTTATTACCACAACGAGTAGGGAAACTCATAATCGAGTGGGTAACATGACATAAAAAAAGAAAAACAACAAAGTTTGCAAATGAGTCAATTTGCTAGTGTGCAGGGGGCCCACCAGCCAATCCTGGTTTCCTCAAGTTTGGATCTGGCTTTCAGGACGCTAGGATGATCTTTCTTGGAGTTCTGTGTCACCGGACCTGTTAGTCTTGGAGGACAAAATAAGGAGGCAAGTAAAGTTGGTTCTTTGTTGGAGTAAATCTTGCAGGCTAGATTCTGTCAATGCTGAGAGCAACAAACAGTGAGATTGGTCCAGTTCAGCCGGGATAGAAGAGGCTATGATGGTGTGAGGGCCTGGGCTTGACACACCGTTCAAGCTGCAAAATTGAGGCCATGCTCTAAGCATTGTTGAGCTGTTAGATAGAGGTCTGCCCAGATTTGGTTGCAGTAGTCAAAAACAGCGTTTGGACAAGGCTCTTCCGTAGGTTTTCACTGAAGTACCTCAAGTAGCAATGGATTTGGCAGATACGAGCCCTGCTTTCTTGGAGACAGTAGAGGAGTGTTCCTCCCATTTAAAGTTGTTGCTCACTGTGATGCCAAGAAGATTGATAGTTTCTGTAAGGTTAATAATGTTGTCGCCAATTTTGAGGTTCAGTGAGTCACAGAGTTTATTTCTTCTATTGTTGGTTGTCACAAGCATCGCTTGTGTTTATGATGCGTTGACTGAAAGTTTGTTTTCATGGGCATAATGGATGAATTGTTCCAGTACACTGTTTGTGGTTTCTGTTAGTTTTTCATAAGAATAAGCAGAGCAAACAATAGTTCGTCAGCGAATAGGAAGCATTCACTGTTCTTGATGAAACAATTCTGTTACTTTTAGGTGCTTATTAAATAAAGAATACTTTCTAGATCTAAACATTTTTCTTTTAAGTTGGCATCCAAATAATAATTATTGTCCAAATTTAAAAAAGAGTGGGGCTTTACATTATGTATTACAAATGTGAAGTTTTTTATTCAAGAGTTCTAAATCCATTTTTTAATCTTGTAAAGGTCTTTATTTCCTAGCACAGCTTTAATTCTAAGTACATCACATTTTATTTTGGGGACTAAGTTCCCTTCCTCCCCAGATCGTCTCTCTAATATTATAAAAATTATTTTTACAACTATTTGTTTTTAATAATAAAAATAAATTATACATGATAAATTTACTCTGATAATAAAATTTTCTAAAAATATGCATATATAGATATACTGGATAATTCAATGTCAGCTTTATATCTTACTCTAACTTCCATTCAATTCATATGCTTCGTAAATCACAATTTTTTCTCGATAAAATGTCATTATATTTAAAATTAAATTAAAACAAATGGATAAATGTAATGAAATATAACATAATTTTAGTAAAATTATGTTTATACTTTATTTTGATTTCAGAAAGAATATAACGCACATACATTTATTGAAAACTATAAACGCATTAAAAATCACACATAAAATAAATTACTACAATTAATTTAATATTAATTTTTAAAGAAGAATTGTAAAAGTAAGATTTAGGTATCAAAATAGTGGAACTCAATGCAATTAATAATTATGAATAGTTAAAATGTTAATCCATTAACTAATTACAAATAAAATGCATAGACTAATAATTCAATTAAATATTAATTAATGTACAATTTATTTTACATACATTACATACATTTCTAGGTATTTAAACTCATATTATTAATTTTAATTGTGTCTGCTCGTTACAAACTTTTATAAGTTTAAATAAATGTTAATTGTTTTATTTATTTGTTATAAATGTATATAAACATATATATTTCATGTAAATACAAATAAGTTTCTCTTTAAGTAATAACTGTGTTAAGCTGCCATGTAATGTAATTAAAAAATATCCTCTGATTTTTTAACGAAAATATATTTCCTATCATATAAAAAGAGAAACAAACTCTATAGGTGCATGTGACTTATTTATTAATTCTAAGAAACATCTCTGTAAGAAAATGTTTGTAGTTCTTTTTCAAAATTATCTAATAGTTTTTCTTAAACATACAATATATGCCCATCATGCTTATGCCTCCTGTTCTTTACAATTCTTATAAATTTAGGTATTACCAAAAGAAGGGAAATATCTGTTTGTATACTCTGAGACGACTTAAACACCTGGACGTGGCACTTTAAATCGATGTCTTTGATTAAGAAAATTCAAGAAATAATATAAAATATCTTTTAAATAGAAATAATTTGAAAAATCGAACAGAGCATATTTTATCACATTAACATTAATAAAAATGTTTCAAATAGTTTATAACTGTTAAAACCATCGCAAGTTATACAGTCTAAATAATGTTTTAGCATATGTGGATGGATAAATATTATTAAAATTGAATAAAACGATCTGCCCAATCATCAAAAATGCAAGAAATGAGAGTATTGCCTGGTATTACAATTTTTTTAAATCAGAGAAGTTTTTCACCAAAATATGCAACGTTCTTTAGATGTGTATCTATAATATACCAAATTTATATATATTTATATTTTCTTCAATATGTCCACAAGGTTTTTAGGCATTCAATATTAAAATAATCAGTAAACGAATACTAACAGGCACTCATGCAAAACATGAATGCTTTTACAGATATGATACTATAATAACATATAGGAAAAAATAAAGTGTAGGAGTAAAGTGTAGAGAAATATATATGTTGTATATAATTATGTACAGTTATTTTCAGTAATTAAAAAAATAAATGGACTAGAGGATTTTCTCTTCTAAATGTTATTCATCTCTGAACGCACTTTTCTACGTGCTTTTAAAAAAATATAAATCGAATGATATACAAATGTCTCTTGAAGAAGTCATACAAAAGATATACCTAAGAATCTTATCTACCTAATTATTATTTAAAACAAAGATTATTGATCTGAGAAAATGATACTTTCAATAATTTAGTTATATTTAAATATGTCCAATACATATAAATAGAGGTTAAGATATTTTGAACGACAAACATGCTAATTGTCACTCAGGTCGATGTTCAATATATCTCTAGATATATTAAATCATGTATAGTATAGTTTATCTGCTTTGTATGATAGCTTTACTTAAATAATGTTTTACTTGCTTTGAGCGGTTAGAACTTAGTTATATGTAAAGATCAGGGACAACTAAAATATTTCAGTTTAAGTTGTCCCTGGAAAAGATATTTTTAGGTTTCTTTCCAAAATATATTAAGGATTATAATTAAAGCACCATGTTCAGATTATAATAATATAAGCGGATAAAAAAACACTCGTCTTTGATGCTTCTTTGAAAAATTGATTCTGAGAGTAACCTTCAAAGTCAACATATATTTTATAAATAGTTTTTCAAAATATTCAATGTACAAGAAATATAGCTTATTTAGAAACATTCTGCGGAATTCAGATAAGCAATTTAATTAGTCAATTTTTTTAATTAGTTAGGGATAGTTTGCTCATACATATCTAACGATTCGATATTAATAACGTACTTATAAGTATATACAAATAAATCGTTTTATTTCATTATAGCGAACACAATGATAAACATTTATATTTATTTTGTAACATTTACTAGGTAACTTTAGGCCACCGTAGAATTGATTCGATTTGGATTGTCACACTATAAAAGCTGATAATACCAGCAACAACAACTAGAACGGCCTTACATATTATTTATCTATTTATTTGTATTTATATATGTATATATAATACATACCTATAGGGGGAGTTTAAACATTTGTAGGGAAAATTAGATTTTAGAGACAAATCGCACGAAAGTAGTTAAAAAACGCTTTGATTCAAACCGACTAATATCTCATATAATTATTAAATAATTACATTTTTATGTGCGGTATGTTGCATATTGTCAATAAATTTTCATCTATACTGCTTACTTTTTTTACTGCAACACTGAATATTCTATAGGATATATTTATCAAAATGTTATATTTATTATTTTCTGGTAAATAATCATAAAAGAATAGTTGTCACTCTATTTTGCAAGATTATTGATATATCACTATTATTATTATTATTAATTTTGAAATTTAACCACAATATCTAAAAATACACTCAAAATGGGATAATGGGAAACCAAAAATACAAAAATAAGAGAAACATACAAAATAGACACAAAGACGAGAATCTACAAAGTGAAAGTTTTTTTTATTTTGAAAAGGGAAAAGGAAGATGTAGTTTATAGTAAAAATGAAAAACCAATTCCAAACAGTCGGGGCTGAAAAGGTGAAAGTGTTGGAGTATAGATCAAATGCATAACAATATAATAAATAAAATGGATTTCTTCAACTCATTCATATCATCGGCAAAAGAATTCTTACTTAGACGGTAAGCGATTATGAATCAATTTCTAAATATTGCTGCACAGATTTAATCTGTCAATTTACATTTTTATTTTGAAAATTAGGACTATTTTTTTAATAAAAAACTACACTCTATAAATTATGATTTCTATGTATGTAGTCAAATTTATTCTAGTGTTGACACCATATAAAATACTTTATCGAAAATCAGTGATCCATTGCAAAAATGTAAGCAGTGGTTATATATATATATATATTATAAAACCAGTAAGACTATGCAACAGTTGTTGTCTCGTAATAAAAGCATACACTGTTAAAAAATAATAGCGTTTTTAATATAATCATTGCATCCAAGTTTTGTAATAATAATTCGCATCCTTTTAATACCTTCAATGACACAATATACAGCTAAACATAAGATAAAACTACATCTTTTTTAATACTCATGAAAAGGATGGCATCTTATCATTTCTGTGTAGTTAGCCATCCTACTTAAGGGCTTAAGAGAGCGCGAGTCGTTATTCCAAAGTTTGGATATCATAAAACACTTTTTAGCAGAACGCATTAAAATAAGACAAAATAAAAAATATTAATGCAAGAATAAACAGCAATGGTACATATAACAATACTCCCGTTAAGAATTTATTTTACAATTTTATTGCTAATTATCATTAGTAATTATAAATAATACACAACGCCTAATGTGTTTACGATTTAACATAGTACCTATAGGTATTTGTTAATTACACACCTTTTAATTTTGGTAATTTATAGTTCAACTTGCAAATATTAGTAAGATAGTATCAGTCTGGGTAGTCCAATTCAGACACTCTGAGACATTTAAAAACACCCCAGGCAGGATATAACGTAAGTTCTCTCTTTTCACATATTGAAGAGTCGGTTGTGTTGTGTCCTCAGGGTGACGGTATACTTAGTCCTCTATTCTTGGGCTAAACGTCAGTTTACATGACTGGGCGTTGCTCAAAAAATAAACCTGAACCTGTTTTATGGTGCTTGCTCAGAAAAATTTGATTTGCTTATTGATTACCGTGTCCCAAATCAATTACTTGGAATATTATAATTCCTTTAAATATTATATCAAGTTTAATATGTAGAAAAGTATTGAACTTCGTTTATAAACCATGATGGAGGTGTGCAATTGATCATTGAATATTCAATTGAGTAAAGGTTGACCAATATGTTCCCCTTTTTCATCACCAATACAACACAGCCAGCAGAATAACCCTTGTACTATTTTAATCGACAGACGAATGATGTAATTTATTTTTGCGAATCTTGAAGTTGATTTAATTGGGAATTGGAAGCGGCCACTCAGCCGGATTAATTGCATAACACATTTTAGTCTGTAATTATTATTATTGATTTAATTGGTTATTAAATTACATTTGTGATTTTCAGCTGCATCTTATGTATGTATATGTCCTGTTAGTATTGTTAAATGGTATAGGGGTGTTTGACAGCTTATGTAATAATTGATCATGGTCATGCACTGGCCTATACAGTGGTTATTGGAATCACATAATAATGTGTATATAAGGATGTATATGATATGGTCATGCTATTATACCCAATCTGTATATTAACAGAAGTGAATTTGATTTTACATAGAACAATTTGTAAATTAACAGATCCAAATTGAACAACGTGTATAACAGATTTTGCAAACTAAATCAAACGACAATATTTAAACTTAACTGACAGATTTTTTATTTGTACTCTGTTAATTTACTTTAATGGTATGTACTCTCAGTGGCGGATCCAGTCCCCCGTTTTCCCGTGCCCGCAACGGGGGTCGCTTGTAAAGCAAAAAAAATAGATATTTTAATGTAAAAATATTGCGATTTAAATCATAATAATTGATAGGCAAGGTCGAGGGTAGTTAAATGCCCCTTATACAAAATATGTTATGATAACACACTATAATATGGTTATCAACAGATTTGTTTATGCATACATTAAATTAAATGATGGTCGAAAAGTTAATTGTCTCAACATTTTTTGTCAGAACCAAAGAATGCTAACTACAAGTCAAAAACAATACAAAATGAAATAATAGATATTGTTGGCAAGATAATCCAGGAATCTATAGTGAAAGAAGTGAATGACTCTGGTATGTACTCAATTACGGCAGATGAGGCAACTGATGCATCTAATACTGAACAGTTAGTATTGACTCTGCGCTTTTTGGATGAGAACAATGATATCCGAGATGAGTTTTTTAACTTCGTTGAGTGTTCAAAAGGTATTCCTGAGAAGCTCTGACAACAATGATCAAAGCTAGTCTTGGAAAATGTAATCTTGACTTGAAGAATCTTAGGGGACAATGCTATGATGGTGCTGGTAACATGGCAG
>JAYRBW010145166.1:0-14773 GCA_036023295.1 Invenusta paracnida | reverse complement strand
AACTACTTAAAACACTATTATACTAAAAGCATTTTGTCTAGGATATTTATAATTATATAACTTCATTCAATTTAATGAGTTCTCAATTAATTTTATGTATTCATCAATTTAACTTCTGATATTTCTATTAATTAAGACATTTTAAATGTATTATAATGGCAAAAATATACTTAATAATTTTCTTAATAATAAAAAACGTAGTTAGCTAAAGTCCAATATTACTAACTCTATTTTCGACTTGCAAGCCATGATTGTAAATACTCAAGGAGCCTACGGAATGTGCGATTATGGATTTTTCTGAGAATGTCTTTTTCATTATTGGTTTCTGCAAAAAGCTTCTGTGACAGCTGCTTTGATATCATCTTTTGTTTGTGGTCTCTGCTGTTGATGAACGTTACTTTTGATGATCCAGAGAGAATTATCGAATCGGTCCGAATTGCCGACCCATCTATTATGAAAGTGCGTATTGAGGAATGCGCGAGTTTCGTGGGAAGTGTGAGCAGGGTATCTTGCTGCAAATGGCATGTTTCATGAATACCCAGTCTCTCTAGATCTGGCATAAACTCATCCTCTAACATCTGGAGATAGTGTGTGGTGTTCATTCGACCTTCGATAAAATAAACCAATTAAGTGTTCCTCATACATCGCTGACCATATCATGACGTTTGGCGGATGTTGATGCACCTATTCCTAAAAGTGAGGATTTTCATTAGACCACATTTTTACCTTTAGAGGCGGCATAAATTGCAGATTCGTCAGAGAAAAATAATTTCTTATTCATTCGTTGAGAGCTATATTTCTTTAGAATAGCCTCACAGCATTCAACACGGTTCAAACGATCTTCCTCAGTTAAATATTGCACAAATGTCGGCTTCCAGGGTTTCAGCTGGAGATCTTTCCTTAATACTTGACGTATTGTTGTTCTCGGTAAATTCCGTTCATCATTAGTCTTCTTATTGATGTCTGTGGTTCATTTTGTATTGCAGCTTGAATTGTATCCATGTTAACCCCTCTTTCATTTTGGCAACCTCTTCGTCTTCTGTCCATTACCATTCTTGTTTCGAATAACTTTTCTTCGCAATTCTTGATTATACGCCTATCAAGTGTTTCAACATCAAATCTGTTCCGCAGCTTTTCTCGAATTATCATAATTGAATGCCTTGTTCTATTTGTATCATGCCACCAGGCTGCTGCTAACATAGTACGATATTTATTGCGTAGTCGCTTTTGTCAAAATTAACAGCCATGCCGTAATTTATGCATAAAAAAAGTATGAGTTGCGCAATATAAAAATCGTCAGTGATTTAGATAATACTTATTTATATTACTTAATTATAATACATAATACAATATTTCTTTCTATGTCTATGAAGCAGGTGCGAAAAAGTTTCAACTAAGTGGACAGTTGTCATGGACACAGGCCATCTAAAACGACGTTATCTCTCTGAAACTGTCATCGAACGGATTTCCATTGACCGCGCAAACTAAAAGATGTTCTAGTTGTCTATAAATGGCATCTAGCTGTGTTGATCGAATCGACTGGTAATTGCAGAAATGGCTAAATCAACTACTTCAAAATAAATTCACTGGTAATGATCTTCCAGAGTAACACTGAGCGAGCCCTCTCCTGTGCCAATTTCAAATTGACTTTTCGAGGAAGAGCTGGTTCATTTGTGTTTGTTTCGATTCGCGATAGATTGACCTCGGAATAAAAGAAATCTAAATACTCATCAGTGCACATTCGTTTCAGTGTATTCACAGTGGTGGTAGCAATCGCATGTTCATCGGCAGCTGACAGTGATCATTTAAGGAGAGTCTTGCTAAGATTGTCAGTTAATCTGAGTACTAACTTGGAGAGGTGTAATCCGAAGAGCACATGATACTGTGACATTTAAATCTAATACCATTGATCCTGCTCCACATATTTGATGTTTGTTTACGATCATCCGGCTCTCATCCCATACTTCATGTAGGAAAGCATAATTGTCCAAAACATTCTCGATGGAATCACCACGAACCGTTTATTTGATTTTGCAGAATGATATTATTCCAGTCAATGCATAGTTGGCTTTTTAATCATCTTCAATTGACTCTCAGTTTAGATTCGGCCGAGGATTGCATTCTGTTTGGGAGAGAAGCGGCTTACGTTTAATTCAATTTTGTCAATAGTAAAGCGTATAAGGCCATTCTTTGAAATAATGTAGTGCACTAAAAAGAATATACAGATTTGATTAGTTCATTGATAACTTTGATAAGTTCGTTGTACGATTTGTCAACCACTGCTTTGGATATGTGCGCTTCCATCCCTAACAAAAGGACGTGTAGTATTCATAATGTTTGAAATGGAAATAAAAATCTCCAAATTAAATGTAAGGGGAGGTCATTTAAAAAAATTATGCAGTCAGGCAAGTGCCAGGTCGGCCGGACTTGTTACGCTACAGCCGTGCCTTGTTATTCTTGTCAATAAGGAAAATCAGCAAGATTTAAGAAAATAAATTTTAAGAATTATATCAAGCATTTAATTAACTATAAACACATGACTCTGGCAAGTTACATTTATTGAAATATAGTTTAATTTTTGAATACATATATATTTATGTTATATACATAAATCTTGTTAACATTATCTAGCTCTTGTATCAATTCGCTAAAAAAATTTTATAATTAAATAATATTGGATTATTACATGATTTTGAGGTAAAAAATATTAAAATCATAGTGTAATGATAGCATAATTATATTCTCTATAATTTAAATCTACTGGTGACAACCACGTCACAACATGTCCTCCTCAGATGCCCTCTTTGTACCGTGGCTCGCATTCGCCATCTTGGGGGCCTGTCTCCTCCCACCGAGATCCTTCAAGACCAAACCCGAAATATTATTCTTTTCCTAAGAGATATTGACCGCATTGAGTGGGTACGTGACTAATCGTGGGATAGCAGAAAAAGAAGTAAAAGATCTTACATCTGTGGGACGTGGTTAAGGGCCGCAGCCCTCCGAGGGTTTGGGGGGGAAAGCTAGAGCGATTTCTCCCACGCCGTAGCAGAGAGTCTGTGAGCAGTAGTTCCCATGGATTGGAAATTTGCCTCCAGCCGGAGTGTCTCACACGGGGTAGTGCTGTACTGCCAAGAAGAAATTCGGCGGAATGCTTAATTCTGAGCCCTCTTGATGAGACCGAGAGCCAAGGCTACCAGCCCGCCCCACAGTACTCAATCACACCGTGTATGACGCCAGTGTACATCCTCCGAAGAGAGCCTTCGGTTGCCAACGGGCCTCATGATTGACAGAGCTGAAGAAGGTGACCTCGCATTTTTGCAAGTTCAGAACTAGCTTATTACTCCGACTCCACAGTAAAACCTGCTCTACCTCGAGTTGGTCGGCGCATCAAGTGCCTTCTTCTTTTTACGATGGAGGGTCCATAGTCCTACATTATCGACTTACATGCTGACGCTGATGGACCTTGGAATCTTATTTCGGAGGTCGTTTATGACAAAGATGAAAAGTAGAAGCGATATCCCGGATCCCTGAGGGAGTACCTAGAGGAACCCCCATGGGTCGCTCATCTCTCCACCGATGCGAACACGGGCCTGAAGGTTGCAAAGGAAGCCCCTGGTCCATCTAATGAGATTGGCCGGAACGCCTTGCTCCATCAGGACACCGTATATGTCCTCACGCCAAACCGTGTTGTAAGCCTTAGAGAAGTCGAGGAGTGCTAACACAGTGCGCTTAGCTGACCGCAATTGAAAGCCATCACTGACCGACGACGCGATGCGCAGGATTTGGTCCTCCGCAGACCCAAGCCTACGAAAGTCCCCCTACTCCTCGCACAACCAGCCGTTGGACTCAGCAAGGTGGTACTGACGGTTAGGGACCATCCGCTCAAGCTACTTGCCCAGACAAGAGGTCAAACTAACTGGTAAGAGTCGATAGATCCTGGTGGTTTGCCCTACTTAAGCAGAGAAATTATAATTGCACTCCTCCAGCTTTCGGAGCATAACCCTTAAAGCCATGACTGGTTGAAACAGCTCAGGATAAATCCGTGCGCTTCTGAATCAAGTCCTTTTAAGAAACACTGCACAAGGCCAACGTGGCCTTCAGCCGATTCTAACCTCATCTGACCAATCGCATACACAAGCTCCGTCATGCAAAACTCCTCACCCCCTTCTCCACCAGCCCCCGACTCGAGGTTTACAAGTGCCGAAAGGCACTTCTTAACCTTGCAGCTCGACCTTCTCTCGTCAGAGTTAAACGTGTCGAGACTGACAGCAGCATACTGCTGTGCAAAGGCATTAGCCTTGAAACCGTCTACGCCGCCGTAGATTTAAATATTGCTTGCCGAAAAAATGTCGTACCATAATTCTATTGTATGGCTAAAATATCGAGTGACAATTTGAAACATTTCCGAAAACTGTCATACCATAATTATATTCCATGAATCATAGAATAAATTTTAGAATTAACTCTATAGTAAATAAATATATTTATCTATGTCACGAATTTGTATATCGATTGACAATATGAAAATCTATTGGCAACCGTCGAATTTTCAGTTTTATTGTTTCTTATTTCCTGGCCACTCACATATTAGAACACAATTCTCAGTAATATACTAAACGAATTAATAGGTGGTATCGGCGACTAGTTTCTGAAATTAATTACAATATTAGAAAGCGGAAATTAAATTTCACCCTCATGGATGATTTGATAAATTTTAATGAAAATGATTTGATGTTTATATTTTATTTATTACTCTATGCAAAGACCAAGAGAAAGAACTAATAACTAGAGCAATATTCTCAACCAAAATCAACAAAGAAACAAACGCGACAATAAGTAACTGAAGTGATATCGTTTTTCGTAAAAAATCAATTTTCAAAAAATAAAGTTTTGAAATTGTTCCAATGAGTTTCTGTAATGATTAATTATTTTATGGGATATTTTACAAGTCTTGTTTTTGCACACAAGCATCCCTACATAAAGACATCTCTCTTCTGTTGAAATAAATTAATATTATAATTTTCTCAACGCCGGAAATTTTAGACGAGCAAATGCTGTTTTGAAAGTCATTGTGACAAAGTATTTGACCTCAAATCAGGAAGAAATATCTCAATACGAACGAATTACTGATTCCAATCTTGATTATCTGAAAATTTGTTTTAAAAATAAATTCAATGCTAAAACAACCCTTAAAAATCGGCGTTGATATTTCTGGCCGACTTTTTCAAGTAGTACTGTAATAAATGATATTATAAGCCTCCCAATAATCGATATATAGCAATATAATAATAATTGATTTCTGGTAACAATCCATATGTTACTTGGACAAAGAATTATGCAAGTGGTGATGAATAAAAACAAGTAATTGTCACTTGTGAAATGAGAAATAAAAAGGCACAATAAAATTATAAAACTTATTTAAAAACTAAGTTATTTTTTTAAATGATTTAAATTTTATCGTGTAGCGTCACCGAAAATTAACAAGCTTGCTAATTTTAATTTTTATAACTGTTATAGAACCCGAGGTATTTAGTTAACCCATTACTTTTTTGTAATTCTTTTTCTTCAGACCTAATAACACCCTCTAAACTTTAAGCGATTTTTATGAAATTTTGAACGTATATTGTAAATGTCCCAGAAATGAGAAAACTATATTTGAACCTAGCAACCATTGCAAGGGGCCTAGATTTAAATCTAGGTTTAAATGTAAATTTACATAGCAACCACTGTTTAGACCCAATAACATCCCCGAAACTTTAAGCGATTCTTAATAAATTTTAAATACATATCAGAAATGTTTTGGAGATAAGAAAAATTATATTTTTACCTAAAAACCGTTGCTAGGGGATGACTTTAAAGACAATTTAGACATGTCTAAGACGCCATTTTGTAATTCAAATGTAGATTAAAAGTAACTAATCAAACCGACTAAAGCAAAATAAATTGTTTTAAATTATTAATACACATTGATGTAGTTATATTTACTTAAATCTAGATATAGTATATATATCTTATATGATGATTGATTTATTTGTTTCTATTTTAATCTTAATTTAATTTTAAATGTATATGATGTATACGCGTATGATGTAAAATAATGTACCTATATAATCCAACTAGCTAATTAAACATAGATATTGTAGATGTACAAGCCACAAAAATATAATAAAGTAAGAGAAAATATGAGGGTAGCATGGTAAAGCAAATTTATTTTAAATTAATTAGGCCGCGAATGTTTACTGTACAGCACAGGCATGTCAAACACTTAACATAATACATTATACATATTACGAAAAGAAAGTCATGTGTACAATAATATAGATTTGGACTTGTTGATAGCAAAGCCATGCTGGACAATTTTTTGAGATAACTTAACAATTTTGTAATTCAACAATAGGAATGCAAAAACCTATTATATATGTAAATTTTATTTAAATATGAAAATATAATCACAATTATACAGTCTGGTATACCTAAATAATAAAATTGTATGTTAGGTGTACAATGTGGATTTGTTCGATCTGTATAAATACATAAATAATGTTATATGATAATAAATAATTATAATTTTGGGATACGATAACCTTGTCTTTTTTTAATAAGAGATTGTAAACCATTTCGCGAGTTTTTTTATGTAGATTAGAAAGAAAGTGTGATCGTGAAAATGTAGCATTTCCTATGGACTCCCGAAGAGAAGATACTTTGGACGAGCACTTTTTATTAGATTTGGATTGAGTTTGCAATTTACTTTTTTATAATGAGAAGCAGAAGTGCGAATATTTGTTTGAAAATGTTTATTTTTCTTAAAATATTGCAAAGCTGTTTCTCGTCGTGTTTTCAATCTATATTTGATGGTTTGGATTGCATCAAAAGTAGCAACATTCATCCTAGATGACTTAGCGTCCAAAACATCACCCATCATACTAAATGATCCCTCAACTAACGGTCCATGAAAAATTGAAAGAGCAGCTTTTATTACTCTTCCAAGATGAGGATAATTCCATTTAGTAAAATGTGTGACCACCAATTATCTATTGTTTGATTGCTAGAGAATTGCGGTAAAGTACATAACTGATAGTGTTGTACTTCTAAATCAAATTGATCATTTTCTTCTAAACTAAAACTGACGGGTAAAATATCTTTTAGTGATTTCCTCTTACAAGATGATTCATATTCTCCACGAGTAGTTGGATCAATAGATGTTAGAGCATCTAAAACAGTATTTGTAAGGGGCAATTTCTTTAATAAGTATTGGCCACATTGAATGTATGTAGTGGTCATTAAATCAGAAAAGTCTTTGGCAAATGCCTTATTGAAAAACTGTTTTTGTAAGATATTTCTTACGTAATTGCCACAAAACATTTCATTTGGAGGGAGTATTTTACTTTGATCACTGCCAAGATCAATGTTTTTTAGTTGTTTTGCGGAGCAGTCACGTAAGCAATCAGGTTTTACAAAACAAGCTAAAAAATCAACTGTTAGTTCTTTTACCTTTTTTGATATAATATAAATGAGAGGGTCTTTAATTTGGAAAGTACATACATATGACTTAAGTAGCGGCAAAACGGATTCATAAAAATGAAGAATAACTTCTGTTTTGGTCCTTGAATAAAAAATCTTAGATAGTATCCGTTCTTTTCGTTGACGACCATCATTGGTGAGAATTTTATTTTTCAGTAGGTTACCTATTTGTGTAAGTCGATATTTCTCTCTATTTTTAAGTTTGTGACGTTCAGTTATTTCTAGTATCAAGTCTGAGTAGGTTTCTTGATCAGAGTTAGAGAGAAATGCATTATAAAATAATGTGAATGCATCCATCAAACGAAGAGTACTTACAGTAACATCATAAGCGGATAACCACCTAAAAAATAATAAGAAAAGGATTGTGATAGTAATTAGATAATATAAAAGGATTGTGATGGTAATTAGATAAAAAGGTTAAAATAGTATAAACAAGTCCAATCTAATTTGTTAGATAATTTGATAAATAATTAATTTTAATTAATTTATATAAATAAATATAAATTCTGTGAATGACTAAATATAAAAACAATGTTATATTTTTTCTAACTAAATATATATATATACTTGATCATTTTTTTACCTGTGACTCAAGAAACGATCGGGCATAGTAATGTTGACTCCGATTAATTCATATATTTCGCATAAATAATCACGAAGATCAGCAGACCATTTGAAATCGCTATATAGATCTCGGAATAAGCTTTCTACCCACCACTCAAATGGTTTGCAAAACTGCTTACATGCGTTGTGTACTGTATGACAAATATCACCATCTATATCCAAGAGATGAGGTGCCAATCTTCTTCGAATTCTAACTTCAAGACCATTTTTAGAACCTTTCATTACATTACAGGAATCCATTAAAATAGAAACTAAATTGGCCCATGGAATTTGATTATCATCTTGATCTTTTAGTTTAGTAAGAATACTTGCCACATCTACTTTGATTAAGTCAATAGCAGAAAAAAACTCTAATACAACACGTTGTTGTGTCTCACTAAAATAGCTAATCAGGACAGCTAATATATGGTGATGGTTATTACTTGTAGCTTCATCAATATTTAACGAGAATGGGATCTTTTTGATGTCATCAAAAATTTCTTGCTTTATTGTCTTAGAAACGCCATACTGCATTTTGTAAAATGCCGATGTTCTATCCATAGATAAAGAATTTAGAACTCTAGTATCTTTTGCGAGCTCTTGAGCGAGGTTAATGATAACATTTCCCATATGGAATGGTAATGAATGTTCAGCCATCACACCAAGTACTAATGCTTCAGAATTAGCTTTACGGTCTAACAATGAAGAAGTTGACAAAAGATAACCCCCAGTATTAACTATTTTTTCATTTGAATTACTTTCGTTTCTATATATTTCCCATTTATCAACATGTTTTCTTGTTTTTATGTGGTTGACTAAAACCTTTTTTCCCACTTGTCCCATATTTTAATTCATCTTTGCACAAGGTGCACCAAACAATACCAGACTTGGAAATTTTTTTTTCACTCTGATAGAAGCATTTTATGCCAACACGACTTGGAATCCTTAAAAGAAACTTCTTCATCCAACCAGTACCATTGACATTTCTTTGTAACCGCATCATCATTTACTTTAGAACCAACTTTTATAAAATAAGTATAATTTGGTGGAGGGGCGCTAGCTGATGATGATGATGACGTAGTTGTTATTGGTGGAGGGGCGCTAATTGATGATGATGATGATGATGACGTAGTTGCTATTGGTGGAGGGGCGCTAGTTTTTGATGATGATGATGATGATGATGATGACGTAGTTGTTATTGGTGGAGGGGCGATAGTTGATGATGATGATGACGTAGTTGGTATTAGAATTAGTGGAGGGGCGCTAGTTGACGATGATGTAGACTTAGTTGTTATTGGTGGAGCGGCGCTAGTTGATGATGATGATGACGTAGTTGCTATTGGTAAAGGGGCGCTAGTTGATGATGATGATGACGTAGTTGCTATTGGTGGAGGGGCGCTAGTTGATGATGATGATGACGTAGTTGCTATTGGTGGAGGGGCGCTAGTTGATGATGATGATGATGACGTAGTTGCTATTGTTGGAGAGGCGCTAGTTGATGATGATGATGACGTAGTTGTTATTGGTGGAGGGGCGCTAGTTGATTATGATAATGACGTAGTTGGTATTAGAATTAGTGGAGGGGCGCTAGTTGACGATGACTTAGTTGTTATAATATTGGTGGAGGGGCGCTTGTTGATGATGATGATGACTTAGTTACTATTGGTGGAGGGGCGCTGCTCACTAAGGAATAGAAAAAATTATGTTTAGCAATCATAAATTAAAACTATCTCACGTTTAAAAATGAATATTATATTTTATACATATTATACATGATATATACATATATATAATTTTAAAATGCCAGAGAAGATTATTAATTAAAATACTTACAAAATGAATCTAATGATGATGATGACGTAGTTACCATTGGTGAAGGAGCGCTAGTTGATGATGATGATGACTTAGTTGCTATTGGTGGAAGGGCGCTGCTCACTAAGGAATAGAAAAATTTATGTTTAGCAATCATAAATTAAAACTATTACATATTACATATTATATACAATATATATATATAATTTTAAAATGCCAGAGAAAATTATTAATTAAAATACTTACAAAATGAATCTAATCGTCGAAATTTGGCTGCAATGATAGCATCTTCTTTTTTCCTTTTTGTACATAACTCGATTCTGATATCCACTTTTTTTTCATTGATTTTTTTCATCGAATTAGTGAAACTAAAAATAATAAACACAAAAGATTAACTAAAAATCTTGAACGATAATGACATTTAATGCAATAATAATGATCATAATGGTATTACTTTATATAATAATAAAAAATTGTGAGTAATATTTAGGAAACACTAGTTGTATTATACATGTTGTAAAAATATTAATTTATTAGTGACAGTTCTGTCTGTGTCAGGGGCGCTGTTTTTTTAATATATATTAATATACAGTGAATGAACAGTCATAAATTGAAAGTTATTTATTGATAAGGGCGCTAAAACTTAAAAAACGAAACAATATTATAATAAAATATTTATTGAAAGATATATCGAATCAAAACAAGAAATTTATTTGTTAATTTGTTTAATTTTATAGAAATATATACATACACACATATATAAACAGAGAAAAAGGTACATATAAAATATTACAATAAGTTCCAAGTACTGAAGATTGAAGCTGTGATTTCTTCTTCAATATATATTATGATATGAGATTTTTTTAAATTATTTCAAGGAAGTTCTGAAATAAAGACAAAGATATATAGTACAGTCCCCCAACCCCTCACCCCTTCACCCACACATTTTATTGCATTTTTCATAAAATAATTAAATTCTATTTTTTCATCTAAAAATCTTAGAATTCCCGAATTCCGGAAGATTCCCATCTATGTGATAATAATGATAATAATAATAATAAACGAGCAATAAGATACATGTAGATTGCATGCGTATAACAGGTAAACATATAAAATCTGGTATAATTTGAAAACCATCTCCTAATTATAGGTTTTGAAAGTTGAAATAATTTAAATAAAATTAAAAATATATATGTAAATATTGGGTAGTATAGTACGCACGTTTATAAACATAAATCATTTAAAGAGAAAAACTGATTAAAGCACGTATTCATTGCGAGCTTTTTAGAACTCTCCTTCAGGCTATTATTATAATACTACAGAGAGTAATGTTTACAAATGTGCATATTATATCATCTGATATTTACATATATATACTGTATATATAGGCTTGATGCATAAGTTTCTGCTTTTTATGGAGAAAAAAAGAGAATAACTGAGTCTCATTTATTTACAATAACAGAAGAATATGAACAGAATGAATATGCAAGTGTCTCATGAATATGTACAACCGTTATTAATCAACATTAACCTACTTTTAATCATGTCCATTCATGTTATGGAAATAATCCCCTCCTGCATCGATACACCTTTGTCATCTTTCAGGTAGTATATGAATTCCATTGCAAAACAAATCTGCCTGTTTGCTTTCGATCCAGTGGTGTAACGCTGCGTCAACTTCTTCCACTCCATTGTAGGTGGCCTGCTTATTCCAGCTTTCATTGAGCTGAATAGGTAATAATCTGATGGTGCCAGGTCTGGTGAGTATGGAGGTGAGGAACAACAGAAAAGCCTAAATCGGCCAGCTTTTGTTGAGTCAGTTGTGCGTTATCATGAAGGAAATGAAAGTTTTGAAATCCTTGATTTGCAATTCGGCGGCGTTTTTGAATTAAAGCATCTTTTTCAAGGTAATCGCAATACAGTTGGGCAGTGATTGTTGTGTTCTTTGGCAAATTTTTATTTAAAAGTACACCTTTAACATCCCAGAATACAGTGGCTATATGTTTTCGAGTTGTACAAAAGAGATATACAACGAGTGAAAAGCCATAAAAATCAATAGATTTTTAATTAAAGTTTCTTCTTGTTCCGAATATTATAATTTTCTCCATAAAAATGCAGAAACTTATGCATCAAGCCAATATAATATACTATATATACGATATACCTATATATATATAAGGATGTTATAGGTATATGTAATATGTGTATAATTCACATAGCGGTGCAAACTAGCAAATGTAAAATCGGCAAAATGAAAGTTTACGAAAGTCGTTCAAAGGTATCAAAGTATATAAGATATTGCTCCTATATAATCAGCACCCCCTCCCTCACTTGTATCAAAACGAATACATTTACCTCTTTGTCATTTGGTTTCTGCGCTCCGTGCCGTATGCCTCCTTATTTCCTTTACTGCACTACATAAGTCTGTAACAAAGTTTCATTTATACTTCCTATAAACACCACCGCATGTAACATTGGTGCGCTGCTGCTTTTACCACCTTGGCAACGCCCCCTTGCAATTTCATTCCTTTTATCTGCCTCCAATAGGACGGTACCCAATCTAGAGAAAATTGGTTTCTAGGGCCCATCAAGCAAGCAACCACGATGGGTTCTTTGTTTTGCCACTATGTTATATTCTGTCTGCAACCTCGCAACTACAAGATATATAGATTTTTCGCAATCAGGCACGGCAACGCAAGAAATAAATGTATACGTACATGCCTTGTATATATCACCTATATCTGAGAAGACCAAATTTAATCTTTCATCCTTGTAGTTAGCTCCACCAGCGATTGACAGTCGCGCGCTGCGCTGTCGATATCAAAATTGTGTGCAGTACCCGTATTTACGTGCTAATAGAATACTATTATAGGTTATATACTGGTATAACATATTATCCAGCGGACTGATAAAATGAATTATGTGCTTATAGCTCGACTCCTCATGAAGTGAAATTTTCGTCAGGTAAATGTTTACTCACCACACTTCCTGCCTCTCATCTATAGCAGCAGTTTCTAAAATATATTTGGGATATACGATCGAAGTCATGTGCATCCGGAATTGGTTCTTTGTTCATCTTCAGAGCAGCTGCATCTCTGTAAAACTTTGACTTTATAACTCATGCGGACATTTCATTTTAGTTTGAGAAGTTTACTGGTGTACCTTGCATTCATGTAGTATACATAAATAATAATCGAATATGAAACACAGCACGCGTGTTAAAAGTAATAACATATAATGTATTACAACAACTGCACGCTTTATGCATATTGCAGATCACGTTCTAATAATATTTCCATAATGTAACAACTGTATCAATTCAACAATTTAAGATAAAGTATATAAAATTAGTGTACCTAATACAAGTGTATAAGCTGACATAAATATTATACATTGCAAATTCTTGAAGATATATATCACTGCACTATTTAACTGAATTGTTATATAGCTATTTAAAAAAATCTGAATTTTTGCTAAATCTAGCGTATTTCCAGTATTATTTTAACACAACATTTTTTGTATAATGTTTTTTAATCTAAAAATACAAAAAATAATTATTTGTAAGTTTATATTTATATTTTTTTGTATTTATAAGCCTTATATATTATGGCTATATACTGAATTACTTTAATATTTCGCATAAAATATATAAAATATTTGAATATATATAGAGCGAATCGTAATTTATATTTAAATATTATATATGGAAATAATACATTGAATTATATACCACTGTATGTACCTATTGTAATAATAACTGTAATACAAAAAAGATTTGTGGTTAATGTTTTATTTGTTGTACAATACTTATATATATAAGTGTAAATGAATAATTAGTCGAAAACAAATGTATACCTAAGTCATGAATATTTTTCGTCAGTATATATTCACAACAAAGGTGTACAAAATATATGTTTCGAGATTCTCGCATCGGCAAAACCAACACAACAGTAATCTTTGTCAGCTGTAGAACAGTTAGAAAAGAGTAATTTAAGTTAACCGGAAAATATAGGAGAGGTCAGGAAAAGGTGACAACACATCTGCATCAGTGCTTCCATTAAAAATATAATCCACAATAGTGTATATATATGTATAATAAGACAACTTATACATTCATGGTGCAAACCATCACGTCTATCAACTAAAAACACGGAACTTTTTGGACAAAGAAAGCAGACGAAGAATGTTCCAGTGTATATATATATAAAATGTCTGCAATATGCATATGTAGGTATCTGTATATATATGCCGCATTACTGTATTATAAGTATATTTAGGAAGTTAAAGCATATCTGCCAACTTACTCATCTCTCTGTAAATTCATGAGTTGAACCCCTGTGAACTCCAAGTTGCAGCCAAGGGGAAATATGGAAAGGACAAAGAATTGTTTGAGTTTAATATTTGTGTAAATGGTATATGTATACATATATCATAGAGTAAGAATTACCCTACTCTATGGTATATATATATATATATATAGTTCTAGAATTATAGGCAGCAAGCACAGACAGAAAACTTTAAGCAGTCAATCAGACCGGTGTTCAAGTCACACTATAAACAGTGCAATTAATATCAAATACAGACCTTTTAAATTTTGTATATACGATATATATATATCCCGAATAGCTTATCATATTCCTTATTCGCTTTAATATAAAAATGAAATTCCTCGAAAAGTAAAATTATTTTGAGGGAATTGTTTGCAGATATATGGATAGTTAATATCATAGAGTTGATATACATAGTGTTATAGAATTAATATACATAGTGTTGACTCTTATTGATTTCATATGCATTGCGTTGTAAATCTTCGTCATTATAAAATCGTTTTATTTTA
>JAYRBW010145155.1:0-14773 GCA_036023295.1 Invenusta paracnida | reverse complement strand
TTTGTTATCAAAATACACAAATATGTACACATTTTAACACCTTTAATTCTATAACGAACATTATTTGAAACATTTTTGTCCACTTTCTCAATTACATTTCTCTGCAACCAAACATAATTCACTCTATTTTATTTTTCTATATATTGGAATGTCTTATATATTGTTACATTATATTATTTTGTTACATAATTATTTTGATAAATGTTCTATAGAATATAATTTTGATACACTAACATTATTTTCATTTATTATAAAATAAAAGATAAATGAGTTTTATTTCGTAAAATGTATCGAAACTCTCACAAATAGACTAAAAGGTACAGTTTTAGCACTCACTAAAAATACAATTTAGCCATAAATTTATGTAATGCGAGGCATCAAATCAGAGTATTTTAAAGCATTAAATATTAAACAGAGAAATATTGTAAACCATTTAAACAGCATGAGATTTTCTAAATAAGCCGTAAAAAACGTTTCATAAGCCATCAAAAAACGTCTCGTTTGTCCTATTAAACTTTTTAGGTTCCGTAAAATAACGTTTCAAAAGCCATCAAAAAACGTATTTTTAGCCATCAAAATACGTTTCATAAGCCGTAGAAAAAACGTCTCCAGACCCATAAAAAATAACGTTCTCGAAGCCATCAAATTACGTTTATTTTTTTGCAGTGTGGGTAGCTGTCAAATTCAACGAAGAATGGTATCCGGCCGAAATTGTTAAAATCAACAATGATTCCTTTTTGGTAAATTGCTTACACAGCATGAGTGGAAACCTATTTAAACTGCCGATGCCAAGAGACAAATTAACAGTGACAGAAACAAACATTATGTCGATTTTGAACGTTTCAATACTAGGCAAGAACCGGTTTGAGATTGAAGAAAGCGAAATCTTGCGTTTGGATAACGTACATAGTTAAGTATCTTTTATAAACAAGTAGTTCTAGTATCGGACTGGATTTATTATTGCATTTGTATAATTTGCTTCAGTAATCATTCAATTCAATAATCTTAACGTAGAAGTTACAAGTCATTTTAATATGACACGAAATATCTACCGCGTACAAAGCACTACACATTAATATGTTGAATATCCATTTGAATCCATTTACAGTTACAAAATTTAGTTTGTTCTATATTTTACGTTTTTCAACTGTATTAATAACGTATTATCTATATATAACCACACTGTATTATTAAGAACGCATACGGAACACATAGAACGCATGGTGGAACGCATGCATGTGTTCCCATTTTTTTGGGAACACATAGCATTATGCGTTCATGCGTTCCCATGCGTTCCGAATTCAGATTAAAATTATTGGGAACACATGAACGGATTCAAGCGTTCCAAATAGGGATGTGTTCCCAATATTTGATGCGTTCCCAATATTGTATGCGTTCCCAATAACAATGTTTGTAAGTAAGATATATATAATATATATATATAATCATCCCTTCGAGTTATTTCGGGTCATAAACGGCCACTCATTTGCTTTAATCAAGTGATTATCGACTTTTTGATTAATGATTAGTTCTTTATTGGGCCTGATTATATATGGTAATTTTCAAAACGTATATAGATACGTTGATGGGTAATTACCTTTTTTATGTGATTAATTATCAGTCTAACATGTTTTATAGCATACAATTAGGGATGATTATTATACACCTACCCATTTCTAAATAAAGAGAATAGGCAACCAATAAAATACACATGCAGTTGAAAAAATATTTTTCACGATACTTTAGAATTAAAAACAAAAATAATGAAGTACATTATCTGTTTTTATAAAAAAGAAACTCGATGAAGAAAGTGATATCATTATACCAGCAAATCATGATATCATTGTATATTTCAAACATAAACTTCTAAAAAGTATTCATTGGAGAGGGATAAGAACTCAGAAGCTTTGGGTTACTAGTCCAAAGTTCTACCATTGAGCTATGTGATACAGCTATGTTAGTGGATTCTAAATCACACTACAAGTATCGCCTCTAACCAGAGTAATCAGATAGTTCCTATAATTAGCATGTTAAGATGTGATAAAAAACTGTTATCCACACCCTTCATAAAGAGCAAGGTCGTCCAGCTTTTCTCAATATAGTTAATAAACACAACACCTCCATTATGGAGAACACAACATTTTGTTGCTTCGTTTATCATCATGCAGGGTGTAGTCACTCCTATAGGTAAAACTTTTTCCTGCATTTGAATAGTCAATAATTTTTATCAAATGTATTTAATATTCTACTATAATCTTTATATTGTTTCTAGAGATTAATGAAAAATAAATTAATAACAATGAATATCTACTTGCTTGATAGATTCGTTAAATTGCGTAAATAGAAAATAACTACAGAAAGAATAAATCGCTTTGCTATTAGCAATAATAATTTGTGCGATAACCAAAATGTACAAGTAAGTATATTAGCAGGTTTAGTTCTTTCATTTATACATAATGTGTTCATTTATTAAATATAATTTAATGTTCAATAAGTAAATATTTTAAAATTTTAATTGTTTATGTATGCTGTATATATTAAATCTCAGATATTATCTGCTACTTTTGAAATATTCATTTCTCGTGCTCATATTTGCCAATAGATACATTTTTATCATCAATTTGCTAAATCTGTCATCTATACTTATATACTTCTTATTTATTTACTGGATTAGTAGTACAGTATTATTAGTTAATTAATATTATTCCCATTTTAGTATATTATATACGTACTTAATAGTAATTGATTTAACTTATTTTGTAATTGTATTGTAGTTAGTACTAGTCTACTAAAGTAAATTGTATTGTAATTTAAAGTTATTATATTTATAGTACTAGTACAGTATTACCATTTATCTGGCTAATATTTTATTTTGGTATCATTTGGATTATTTTATTTTTACTGTATAATTTTTTATACTTCAATTTCATTAGTTCTTGCCCTTGGACTTGGTTTATTTTAGTATTAATTGGGTTAGTTCTGTAAGTGTTATTAATAGTACATAACTGTATTGAATTACTATTATCATATTACATAGTATTTTAGTTTAGAATAATGTTTTTGAATAGCAGGTATATTATTTTGTTTCACATTTAAGTTTAGCCAGAACCTTTGGCTTCAGTTTCACTACCCATTTTATGTAAATATAAGCAGTAGTATAGTGCCAATTGCCTTGCCCTTATTTTAGTTTTAGTCAAGTATATATTATTGTTATCTTTGTCATATAATTATTAGACAAAACAAAAAGTTACATTTACATATAATAGAGTTTACATATAATTATATTTTTAATTCTACATATAATTTAGTTTACATATAATTATATTTTTACAGTTAATATCAGTATCACAAATATTTTCATTATAATTATAAATACCAACCATTGGCCTTGCCCTTAATAACATAGTCATAGTACATTATATTATTTCTATAGTACACATATTTATAATATTATTTTTTATCTGACATCAATGTCAATGAGAGCAGTCTCTTATTTTATTTTATTATATTAACTATTATTTAAGTATATTATAAAGACAAAGTCTCAGTGACAGTTTCAGAGCTTTATTAAAATTATATTAAAAAGTAACACAAAATTTAACCCAGAATGAAATCCTGCTGTCCAATGTGCTTATTTGAAGCCAAACCAGAGAAATTGCATAGTCACATTATTAGAGTGCACAAATATGATGCTAATTTTGTTGTTTGTTGCACACAATGTCCCTTTATTACAAAAAAATGGAATAGCTTCAAAACACATAGCAGTCGTCAGCACAATATGAAAGCAGCTGATGCCTATACATTATTGACTGTCAATGAAGTAGAAGCTCCCATTTTGGAAAACATTGAACCTGAAATTAATATAACCCATGATGATTCTGATATTGATGATGATGCTGATAATATTGATGCTGATGTTAATTTCAAATATGTCTTGGGACAGTGTCTTTTAAAGCTTAAAGTGAAACATAGAGTTTCAGATGTTGCTTTGAATACTGTTGTTGAAAATACTGCAGATGTTGTAAAAGTAGTTCAATCTCAGGAGCTCAAACCTGAAGATTGTATTAAATCAATAGCTTCTTTAAATTCAGAAGCTAAAAGAACAAAATTTTTTGAATCTAAGTTGAATTTTATTAAACCAGAGCCTCTCATTCTTGCACGGCATTATGTCAAAAATGGAACTAAGAATGTAGTAAAAACTGATAAAGCATATATTGTTCCAATGAAAAATTCTCTTCAGGCTCTTTTAAATATGCCTGAAGTACAATTTTGGGTCTTGAATTCTCATTCAAGTAGGACTAGAGTTATGAAAGATGCATGTGATGGTTTGTTTGTACAATCTCATCCTATATTGTCCCAAGAAAATGCTTTGCAAATATCAATCTCAATTGATGATATTGAAACAGTAAACTGTCTTGGAATGCATACAAAAAAACATAAATTATCAGTTTTGTCTTATGAGTTACTTAATATACCACCCCACTTTCGCAGCTCAACTCATACCAAGCAGCTTCTTGGTATTATAAAAAGCAAAGACTTAGCTAAATTTGGTCTAGATATTTTCCTTAAAGACTTTAGCAATACCATGAATGAACTGGCTGAAAATGGTATCCAATTTTCAATGGGTGGAACTGTCCAAACCTTGAAAGGGGCATTGGTTCACACACCTGCAGATACTCCAGCCAGTGCTCAACTTTGGGGTTTTTTACAAGGTGTAGGTAAAGCATACAAGCCATGCAGGTTGTGTGTTGGTCATCGTCCTGATATATATCAGAAATTTTCTATGAGTTCATTTATGCAAAGAGATTTATGTGACCATATGGAAGAGGCTTCAACTATAGATTCCTTAGTAGGAAGGGGATTGAAAGCATACTGGCAGAGACAGTATGGTGTTAAAACATATTCTCCTATGTTAAATATTCCTTATGCCTCTATTTCTATGGCAATTCATGACCCAATGCATGTATTACTACATGGTGTTGTACCATTTGTTCTAAAACAGACATTTTCTCATTACATCAATGCATTGATATTCACATTAGATACTTTAAATGAAAAAATACAATCATTTCAATATTCAAGTTCAGAACTTAAAAGTAAACCAGGCTTGATTGAGGACAAACATCTGAAAAATGAAGGCCATATTGTTCAAGATGCATCTTGCATAATGGTGCTTTTAAAAGTCCTTCCATTTATTTTATCAGATATCATTCCTGATGATTGTCCATATTGGAAAAACTTGCTTCGTTTAACTGATATTGTGTTTTTATGCACATCACCATATGCTACAAGTGAAACTGCTGGTTTTCTTGAAAATTTAATAGCAGAACATCACAGCAGATTTTGTGAACTGTTCCCTCAAATACCTCTTCGACCAAAATTTCATTATATGGTACACTTCCCCAATCAGATTCTCAATTTTGGTCCTTTGCGACATCAATGGTGTATGCGTTGGGAAGCACACTATCAAAAATTAAAGGGCAAAAAGTGGGCCAATTATAAAAACATTTTGCTTTCCATTGTAAACCATCATCAATTTTTAATGTGTTATCACCAGTTTTCCATGACATCAATGTTCAATCATAATTATTTATATTCTGGTGATACAACAGGGACTGTTAAGTTGTTAGACACAAATCAATTCACTCCTAATGTCAGGAGAGATCTTGCTCAATTAGGGACTGTATTATATGATACAAGTTGTTTAAGTATACATGGTCATAATTACCACCCTGATTTAGTTTTAGTAATCAATTCAATCTCTGATGATGAACCACAGTTTGCTCAGATAAAACATATCATTTTGTGCAATACTCGCAAATTGTTTATAATTGAAGAATTGTCAGCTGATTACCAAGATAAAATGCTTTGCTATAAAGTTTTCCCCAAAAATGTTTTTAATGTAATAGACTTCACTACTCTTGACAATCCTTGGCCTTTGCCTATTAGGCGAAAGTTATCAAACATGTTTGTGCAGCATGTCTATAAAGTCTATCCTGATTTTCAAGATTAAAAATCAGTATGGTTTCCATTCATGTATCTACATTCATAAGATCTATTGTTGTCAGGAAAGAGACATGAAAGCATACTGTAAAAAAATTAAGTATAATCACCAATAATTCCACTATATTGTATCTGTTATTATTATAAATAAATATGTACATAGTTTGTATATTATTGTTATTGTACATCCACAATGTCTAATAGCATTTAATTTAATAATATAAAAAAAATTAAATATCTTAATTTTCAAAAAATAAATAAAAAGTAAACTAATTGGATTTGTTGGCATGTAAGTCACATCAAAATGAATCCATTTTGTCTAATAAAAAGAGGCATAGCACATCAAAAATTCCAATCAAAACAAACTAAGTAGTGTCCATATTGAATACTCAACATGAATCCATGTTAAGTCAGATAAGTCCATCAAGAGTAAATAAATTATTTAAAATAAATCCATTGAGTCTAATAAAAATAGGTATTTCCCATCAAAAATTCTAATCAAAATAAATCAAACAGTGCTCATTTTGAATTATCAGCATGAATCCATGTTGAGTTGGATAAGTCCATCAGGAGTAAATAAAATTATTCAAAATAAATCTATTGTGTCTAAAAATAGATATTTGCCATCAAGAATTCCTATAAAGACTGTTTTTACCAAGGTTCAGCAGAATGTAATCACAACTATTTTATTTTTCTGTATGAAATTTAAGATTCCAGTCAATATTAAATAATTCCATCAGTAAATGTTAATACAAATGTATATATCTCTAGTAAATCTAAAATACAAAATGTAATTGATTTGGCAAAACCACTTTACAAAGTAATATCAGTAAAAATCCAGTTAAAATATTCATTTATGTAATTATTTCTTCAAAATTAAGTAAAAATGCCAATAAAATAAATAATTTTCTATTGTTATAATATTTGCTGGCTTTTTTAAATATGGTAAAAAAACTGGAAAAGTCAAGGAAATATTTTCTGAATTTGCAAAAAATGTAATATTTTGTGTATTTATAAAAATGTACAAACTGACATACTTTAATTTGCTCAAAAATGTTTGAATATACTAATCTAGACTAGACATGCATGAAGAAAAATGTAATTTTGGTTAAGTGGGAGGTTAGCCAAGTGCTGTTAGCTCACAAATAAATAATAAAAAACTATGTAGTATCCCTGCTAGAAAACTTTTTAAATATTTAAGCTATACTTTTATAATTTACACATATTTTAGCTCTAATTCAGGTGCATATTTTGTTTATATCTGTAATATATTTCATGTAGTTTTTCTTGTTTGAAATTACTTAAATTTGCATTGAAATGAATGGCAATAACAATTATTTTGACCTCCAGTCAATATAAATTAAATTATATATTGAAATAATTCATTTTGATTGGGTGAGAAGTCAACTGAAAGATTACATCTAATTCACATATCTTTCTATTATTGTATCTAGCCTAGATTAGTGTATTCAAATGTCTTTAGATTTGCCTCAATTCCAGAAAATATTATCTACAAAAATATTTTTAGTACAAAATGAGGCTATATTGAATCATGAATTGTTTTTATTTTTTTGTAAGATATTTGTATAGAATTTTTATGGGCATTATTTGATAAAATTACAATGTTTTTATATTGATATAATATTAAAACACACTTACATGGTACATTATTAATTTTCTATTGTTATATTATTTGTTGGATTTGATTAAATATGGTCAGGGAATTTTAGTATTTTTTACCAATTTGCAGGAAACTTCAGGGAATTTTTGTCAGTTAGTAATTTATGCAATATTTTATATATTTATAGAAATTTATAAACTGACATACTTTCAATTGCCTCAATTCCAGAAAATATTATCTACAGAAATATAAATTATTTTTTGTACAAAATGAGGCTATATTGAATCATGAATTGTTTTTAATTTTTGTATAGAATTTTTATGCACAATGATAAAAATAACAATGTTTTTATATTAATATAATATAAAAATACACTATCATGGTACATTATTAATTTCTTATTGTTCATGAAACATGTTCCTATATTTGAGATTTTCATTATAGAATACAAAAAAGATTTTAGTTACTTCTATATATTATGCTGATTATTATCTAAACAGTTTTTTTTAATCTTTTAGAAACAATGTTGTTCAAGATTTGCAATTGGGACCGCAGTCAGAAGGGAATGATTATAGTTAATGATGTCTCAATTTTAAATTTTTTAGAAAGAGGTAATATAAAAGTAAAACAGTTTATATCTTATTTATATTTTGATGGTTTTTATTTAGATTAATTTACACAATTTTGTATTATTTTGAAAAAAATTACTTTACTTTTTGTTATAGCTGCTGTAAAGGGATTTAAAGGATGCAATGTGTTCACAGAAAAAGAGGGAATCTATGTTGATGAGGACGACATCTTGAATGCTATAGGGTCTTCGGAGATGCTGATGGTGGCAGATAGCTGGACTATGGTTAGTTAATATTTATGTAAATTCTTTTTGTACAATTTATGCTAGTTACTAAACAGTCTAACCATGATATCCAAAGTAGCTTTCAATGTATTATAAAAATTTGCATATTTTTATTTTATTGCTATATTGTTTATTTTATATGTACATTTAGCACATATATTTATTTGGTTAACCAGGTCGCAGCATCTACAAGCACAGATGCACAGATTTCAAGTCATCAGTTGAAGCCATCTGATTCCCTACCCAAGCTCGCGACATCTGATTCCCCTTCCAAGCTCCTGACATGTGATTCCCCTTCCAAGCTCCTGACATCTGATTCCCCTTCCAAGCTCCTGACATCTGATTCCCCTTCCAAGCTCCCATCTGCTGAGATTCCTCACCCCTCACCGCCAACTTTCAACAGGACAATGCTCAGTTACTCTACACCATTTTGTGCCAAGCCTTATGATTCTACGCCACCCTCTTCCGATGTGGCTCTTTGCAGTTACTCTCCACAATTTGGTGACAGGCCTCCCCACAACAAACCAATATCTTCTGATGGGACTCTAACTGTCTACTCCACACCATTTGGTGCAAGGCCTCCGACTCACTTTGCGACAACATCTTCCAATAGATGTTCCACACCACTTTCACATAGCTCAGACCAATCAACCACCTCTTTGACTACAGAGCAACAGACTAGTCATATCAGCCAGGATTTCAATTATCTTCATAAAGTAGGTGATATTGTTTTTGAAGTATTGATGATAGTAATATATTGCGGGTATCATATTTATTTATATATCAGTTTTATTTACTGCAGTTTATCTCCCATCATTAAGTGGTAGTTTTGAAGAGTATTGTAATACAGACATGTATTCTATTAGATTGTCAGATTTGGAGGCTGTGTGAGAGACAGCTGTACACTTTTCTAAATTTATTATGCAACTATGAGAAGTTTTTGCAGAATTTAATGCAATATGGTATATATAATATATTTTTTATATCAGGACTTCTTAATGTTTCAAGTTTGTGATTGAGTGATTTAGGTTATTAATGCAAAAGTGTCAAGTCAATGCTTTTTGTGTAGACTATTTATATTTTTAAGATTCTATAAAAATTAACACACTTCATTGTATTGCACTTTCTTATTAATAAAGATATTGGTCATATGCATGAAAGTATTCATTTAAAAAATAATTTAATAATTATAAATTTATTCAATATACATATGTATGATTCATAATGGAGAGGAGGATGTTTTTCTATATATGTATGATTAGAATAAATAAGTTTGTATAACATCAATCTATTTTTCGACTTATTTTCATATTACTAAATCATGCACCTTGTAAAAACCTAAACGTTTATTATTTGAATCTTTCTTTTTCATCAGATTCCCTCATTCTCAGCTCGTATTGTACTTGCCTTAAGTTCAACAGAAACCTCATGTAGTCACTGGTCAGCTATCATTCACGAAGCTGCCGACTACTACACCAAAAGTGATGTCTGCCCCAGTGAGCGACGACACTACACCTCTCTTGGACAAGCCATTTTTTCTGCCTATCCGGCAATATCACGAAGTGGGGAAAAGCCATGGGTAAGTAAAACTAAAACATTTTTGTGAATTGTTTTAACTCTACCACCGTTGCAATTCCCTGGTTCGATTCTCATCTGTTGCAATTTATTTTTAAGCTGATTGCAATTTCTATCAGTTATAAAAGCTATGAAGTTCTTATTCTGTATATCATACTTTTCTGTTGTTGGTATAATTGTAAAGAGACTATCTGAAATTGTGCTTTAAGTTAAGGGAACGTAAAGTTGGTAGAAGTATTTAATTTAAATTTTATGTTGCTACTATCATTTGTTAGGAAGTTAATTGTAAACAAATAACCTGTATAATTGATGAATTACATGTTTTAGATTCTTATTTAATGCACTGTGTATATTAACGCCTATGCATGTATTTAATGTAACTATAGAGCGTTTTTAACAAATGTCTGGCTCAACGTATCCGGAAGTTGCGCCTACAGCAGTCGGAATCAAGTAAAAGAAAGTCTTGCGTTGCTGCTATCTGTGGCCCTGTCAATAAAAAATCTAAGGTTGATGTCAAGGAGAAGCCTGCAGTGGCGACTATTGCGTAAGTATTTCTCAACCAAAAAATGAGCTTGGAGAAAATTATCGATTTTTGTAACATGTCTTTACAAACTCTAATGCCTCTTATCTATATAATTACTAATTTATTATGGTATGTATTTTTAAGTCTAAACATGTATAGTATGCTTTTTCAGGCTAAATTGTAGACTAATATTATATGTTGCATTTTTAAACATATATAATGAGATTATAGTTATACTTTCAAGAGTTATATAAGTGAATATCATTTTATTGTATTTATTTCCATATCATTGTAATAATAAACCAATCGATGTAATTGCAGCCTTGCATTAGATGCAAAAGAAGGATGTCCATTATACGTATTATTATTATAATCTGATATGTACAAATAAGAATTCTGCAATTACATTTTTTTAATACTATTTTTTACATATATCAGAAATGGACGAACATGCATGGCAGCTGAGTCCGATATGTCGGCAGACGAACAGAATCATCTCACAGAAAAATTGGTAAAGAAATGGCCAATTTCAATGACCCCAAGTGAGGCCAAGGCAATTCTAAAGGCAACGCTTCCCTCCCGCAATAAGGCAATCAAGGCCGGTAAATCAACGGCAGATATATTTGCCATGTATCCATGCTTCATGGATTCGTCAATGGTGAGTAAAAACCAAATGTTTTAAGAGTAATACATGTACTATATAGTACTATCGAATGTTAATCGATTAATTATTTATCATAAATATATAAATTATACATTTCTGTACATATAGTATAGACTGATCTAAAATATTTACGATTTTTAGTAATGCAATTATATTTTATAGTCAAGTTTGTAAAAGCATATCTTTGTCAGATGCATCTTAAATGCTCGAATTTTTAATTTTTACTATTATTTAGAGATACACTTTTAAAAATCTTTCTTGAAGCTTATAAATGTAATCAATGACGCGTCTTATTTTCTGTCCTTTTATTGTCTTGTTCTAATTTATATTTTTTCTAAACTTTCAGCTTATCTATGAATTTCGTCTGATTGTGGGGGTGGACACAGTGAAGAGGGTTACTTCTAATATTCGGCAGTTTATCCGAACTGTCACCAATGTGTTTACTGTCGCATCAGACTGCTCGGTAAATTAACATTTTAACTTTTTATACTGTATTTTGCTTATTTTGTTTATTGCATTTTTTATTACTTCCATTCTTAAATTATAACATGTTTACAGGCTTACTGTTTTATTCGTATGAAATGCTTATTAATTTTTTTTAATACTATATGAGATTTTTTAATTTAAACCATAAACAAATAGTGACTTAATTTAAAAATCTTACTTATTTTAATTGGCTTAGAATTATTTTAATGTAATGCAATAAATTCATTATGGACACATGATCACTTGTGGACATATTTTTTCCATTTATATGTATATCAACCAGGTTAAGGTTGTTCATATCATGGTGTTCTATTTATGGCTATAGAATAAAAGTATTTTTTATGTAGTGTTAAAGTATTTAATATTAAATTTAACTTTTTTCCATTTTTTAACAGGAACTGCTAGCCCCTTTCAAAGTGTTTGCCTGTTTTGAAAAAAAGGTTCGACACCAAAAGTCTACCTTTCAGTGCTTAGAATTTAGACAAACTGTAAGTATATTTATACATATTGTGTTTAATTTTTCTATATTCTAGAATGTGAGATTACAGACAATTAGGGCTCATTGCATGAGTTTTGCTTCCACAAAGTAATGCACCAAAAAGCTTTTTTTTGTCTATTTGTCTGTATCATTGATTAAAACAAAAATAATTCTATTAAAATTTAACTTAGATAAATGAAATACGCAATGCGGTAAGGTTAGTTAATAATTCTATGGGTAATATAGGTTCAATTTATAACAAGAGCTTAATACAATGCACCTAATTTATACAGAGCCTAATACAATACACCAAATTAATACAGAAAATGTTTTTGGAAAAGCCCTTAGACAATAAAACCTGCTGTTTTTTGTTGAGCAACGCGGGCACTTTTTGTTAGTTAGATATATAAATGCCTATTGGGATTTTCGATTGCATGCTACTGAATTTTGTAATAAATTGAATAAATTATTATTATGTGCATGTGAGTAAGCATATATATAATTTTTTTATTTAAATAATCAACATAATATTAAAAATTGTAGATTTTCTATTCAGATTATCATTCTATATCTAGAGCATAAAGGGTTCAAAGCATCTAGGTATGCTAAATGACATCTGTATTTTAATTCTTTGAATAATTACAGAAATTTCACAATTCTTAAAGCAAATTTCCTTATAGTTAATTTTAAATGCCATCATTTTAATTCTGTACTTGTTTGTATACAAGTTTAATTGATGCTACATATCGTTTCAGTTTTGTCTATTTGGTATTTTAAAGATATTTTTTGTTTTGCAGCCTTCAACTACAGAGCATGCAACCGCCTTCCACCTGGTCCTAGATGAGGCTGATGGCACGATTTCAATCGTCGGAGATGGGGTTTTAATTAAATTAAGAGAAATTGACTTAGCAACGGCCCTTCTTACCCTACTTGCTACTTATTATGTGGCGGACATTTCTATCCCGAGTGCTCTTTTTCCCACTTTAGGCCTTCTAAGTAACTTTTTATTTAATAATAATCTCTACAAACTGCCCACTAAAGCTGCCCATTTTTGGGAAATGTATTTTAAAAGTATTTCTACTTCCGTCGTATAATTTCGTATGTACGGACGAATATATCCATCCTCAGTGCCTTTCTTTCCATGCCTTATTTCTTCCCTTTACTTTTGTAACTTTACCTACTACTACACCTTTACCTACTACTACTCCTTTACCTACTACTTAGTAATAGTTACTCCTATACTGTCTTTTATTTTATGCATACCAATACATATAATATATATTATATACTTCATGGATTATACTTGTTCTTTTTGCATATATTATAGACATGTAACTTGATATTCTCAAAATTAAGAACGCTTCAAAATCGGGAACACCTCAATTACAATTGGGAACACATGAGATTTGAAAAACGCCATGTGTTCCCATTTCGATTTGGGAACACATAGGAACGCCTCCAGTATCACTTTTGGGAACACCTCGATGTGTTCCAAAAAGTCATTTTGGGAACGCCTCGGTGTGTTCCAAAATGATTTTTGGAACACATCGAGGTGTTCCCAAAAGTGATACTGGAGGCGTTCTTATGTGTTCCCAATTTTTTTTTTATGTGTTCCCAATTTAATTAAAATTTGCAGTGACATTATTTTTCTACAGATGAAAAATGTCCCTATACGTCACGCGTCAGACGTTATTTAATATTATTAACGTATTAACTATGGCAATTATGTTATTCACGATCGTTTGGTTTTAGTGTTTTATATTAACCTTTTCTGATGTTATTTTAGTTTTAATTACAATATTTTAATATTTGTGTAATATTTACATAGGACATTTTCATTATATATATTTTGTAATAATCTTTTTGATATAATTTTATAATACATCAAAGTAATTGTTTCATACTACATGTTTATTATTTCTATATAGCTTAAGTAAAAATATACGGCATTTGAAACAAACTATGATATACAGAAAAACCTTAATTTTTCTATTTTAGAAGTTTGGAAATATATCCCCAAAAATCACATGTAAGACACGTTTTTTATTTAGTTATTACATACAAGTTAAACACAATATAGATTTGATTAGCTTGATTCATTTCAATTGAAGTATCTATAACCATAATTAATTATTATTTATCTCATTTGGCTATTTTTCTTAGTACAATTAAACTTTTTAGAGTTAAATATTACACCACATGTTGCTCATTGTGTAGACATTAAAATAATATACCGTAAACATATTTGTTGGTGACATAATTATATATTTGTATTAATGTACCCTTCAATTAACCCTCGCCATACCAATGGGTGATTTTCAAAATCACCTACATGTTTTTTTTATGTAAAATGTTTAATTTTTATTTTTATTAAAAAAGTTTTTATGACTTTGATTTTTTCGATGTTTTGCATTAGTTGACCAAATCTCATTGTATAATTCAACTCCGTTACATCATACCAGCATTATTGACTGGGGTAGTCGAGGTATATTTGCTTATTTTCAGATGATATGAATTTTTCTACCTACTTATTATTTTATTGATTGTGTATTTAGGTATTTAGGTGACTA
>JAYRBW010145144.1:0-14775 GCA_036023295.1 Invenusta paracnida | reverse complement strand
GACCTGCCTCTCTCCGTGTTGGTGTCGGAACCGGAGAGGGTGATAGCGTATGCGCGGAGGACTCACCTCTGTTGACGCAATCCGGCAAACAACAACAACAACAACAACAACAACAATAACAACAGCAACAGTCAGACACGAAGTCATCACCTTCCCGTGGGGTACCCGGAAGACACCAATTCGGAGCGACCAAGAATGCTAGCACCAGCTTCCACAATCTCGGACTCATGGTTTGAATGGGGGATGGAGGCCGATCCCGGGCTTGTGTTACTTTTGTGTACGTACCCATGTTTAATGGCTTGTGCTTGGTGTATGTGTGTGTGTGCGCCCCAGTATTGGCTTTTTGTGTTGTACCTTACTTCTTCTTACCAGTCTCTTCGCCACTCGCGTACGTTATCTGCACCTGTGTCCCTGACAGGGAGGAGCCTCAGACTCTCGTGCATTTGCTCCAAAAGTGTCCGAGCACAATTTAGACTAGAAACATAATGCTTGGGGGTCTCTCCCCTCCCTCGTACGTTCCTTTGAACAACCTTAAAGTGGTGGTGCGTTTGCATGTCGGGACCACCTAGTGTGAAGCTCGCCCGTCACTCACATATGGACACAAAGTATGTACATGTTGGAACAATGACACATGGAAACAATAATTTGCAATCAGATTTATTATTACTTATGATACATTAAATAATTCGACAAGTTTAATAAATTAAACTAGTCTTTTTTTACTAACTACTAATTAATTTAATTATTGTAAAAATTTAGTACGAAAATATCGAAATAATATTTTCTTGGTGACTTGCTTGCTATTGACAGACGTAAATCAATTTAAATTTCGCATTGCAAGAATTGTTCGCATTACAGAAGTATTTCATAAAAAGTAAATACAATTCATTAGTAATTCGATATTAAGGTAACGTTCATTAATAATATTAATTTTTCTCAATTCAAATCGTTTAGGTATGTTTTTATTTAGGCAATATTATGTTTTTAAATTACAACACCATACATGCTTGCAAAAGTATTAAAGCCGATATTATTATTTAACCAAAAATTGCTAGCATATATAATATAGCTATTTATCAAGAACAATTTCTAACTCAAGTATCAACAGCATAGCATTTATATATATATATTATGCGTCAATCCCAGTAATGCCTTGTATAATATATAGCCTGCTTTAAATAAAATTACATATGAAATTCTGTGAATAATTCGTTTCAATATTGAACCTGTTAACATTTTTTTAAAATAAAAAACACACTATGAAACGGCTTATTACAAGTTAATCAGAAAACAAATAGTTATAAACTATGTATAATATTATTCAATCCTGCGAATTGAAAGCAATATACTGGCCACCCACAATCAGAATTTGATTGTTAAAGTTGAATATCACATAAACTTAATATAAAAATAATTAACTAACAAATTATACCCACATGTAACTTTATACTGAATCCAATATTCAGTTCATCTGAAATGACTTTATTAAAAATGAAATGTACAACAATAACCTATCCATACACATAATAATTACTCAAATATTTCAATAAATTAAATGACAGCACATTTTTATAATGTCTAAAATCTATAAGAGTCTGTTATAATAAGTTGTATCAAATTATCCAACATCGTGTGTGTTTCGTAAACAGACCAATTATAAAATGAAACATTAAACCAACTTGAATTAGAAACGGACACCAATACATAAAATGTTTTGTTGTAACTCTTACGTAGTTCCATAAATATGGATGTGAGTATTTGTATGAAACATTAGAGCACTAGTAACATTCCTCTTCAACATGTCCTGCCTCTTTGCTCCAATTATTCTTCTTGTCCTGGTTGTTTCATGCCCAGTTAGCGAGTCTGCGGATGGCCTCCGATCAAGTGAAGTGGTTCAAATGCCTCCTCGATACAAGATGCTCTTTTACAAGATTGGCATCAGTATTGAAAAACACTTGAAAGAAGAAAATCCGTTGAAAGTCCTAAATCACTGCAAGGGAAATCTAGAGAAATCCAAGGGAATTGACGTATGGTTCAATGCTTTTGTCTACTGCACGTGTCATCACTATTTATATGGTAAGCATTCACGAGTTTAACCGAACATCGACAAGTTTGTATGCTACGTAGAACTGCTATACTGTTAAGCATGTATTGTAACATTATTCCATTTCAGATGCAGAGGATCGGCTTCTGGCCCATAATGTTGGTAAATTTTTTCTCGAAGGGGGTAAGTTTATTTGAAATATTTGTTTGACATTAAAAATGACGAGTTTGGAAACTATAATGGCAGTTAAATTTAGATTCAAACATATACATGTATTAAGCCATTTATGTATATATATTGGAATTAATTTCTACGTTTAACATTATAATGTTAACATTATAACTATAGTTCAAACATTAGCTATTATACTTAAATATTCTTGGCTCGTAATATGAAAAATTAGGGCATGTAATGGATTAATCAAAATATATTTATGAATAGATTTATATAGATTTATTGATTGGAAAACAGTGATTAATTGTTGAAATTGAATACACAATTGTAAAACGATCTATTCATTTTAATATTTGTCATTCCTGGATGATCTTTCCGTGGTCCGTCGTTCGATATTGTTATATGAAGACGGCATTTGCAAGATAAGCTTGATTTATTTAGATGTGGAATTGTTTCACAAAGACCTAAATAGTAAATTAGATTTAAAATATTTTTATCCTGTAGAACTTTAAGTGATTGTCGATCAAAATACAATCAAAGCTTCGTTATGTCAGCGAGTTAAATTATAGCAGGATACTGATTAGTTTTCTTTTGTCTTAATATTTTTTCGTTTGCAACCATAGTTTTGAGTATTAAATTTGATTGTGCGAATTAAAGGCAGAACTACTTGTGAATGCCTGCTCTAATGCAAATTAATGAGGCTGGGGCATAGAGCAAACCATTTTCTTGTTACAGTTGGCTATAAAAACATATCAAATAATTGTTTAATACCGAAATCGGTATTGTTAAAAGATTATCCGTAAGTCCTTTTTTCTCTGAGAAACGATATAAATTTATTAAAATATTTTGTCATTTACTTTTCACTTGATTGAGGAACATTTTAATTTTTAATCGTGTATAATTCCTCAATAATTGAGGCAGAGATTTCTTCGGAATTTTGAACATCATTAAGATAGTCTAAAAAAGACAAACCGACTTTGCACACATTTCTTATAGACGATTCCTCCTTTATACAATTTAGCTCATCATCGTTTAATCCAGATATTTCACCATCAGGTATGTTTCAAAAATTTAGAAGTGCGTATTCATGTTGTAGTTTAGCGTCAAATTGAAATAAGGCATACATTTATATCTACATAATATTTCAATTTTTCAATACATATTGTATGCCCTAAAATTTCATACATTATCACCCTAAAATTTCCCCCATAAATATTATAGATATTGTAATATTGTTATTCAATTTTAGTGAGTGAGTTCAAACGGATGAAAACAGAATTTTATCACCATGACAATACAACTGAGACATCGGAAATACCTGAGATGGAGAACTATACTGAATAATTCCATACAAATACTCAAGAGGTTGTCTTCAATAGTGTCGACATGTCCAGTATTATTAAATATTTGTGTTGAGTGCCAATACGCTTATTCATATTAGGAATTTGTTTTACTATATTTGCCTGTACATACGGTAGTTTGAAAACATTTTCAATTGTGCTCAAATTCTGTTTCTGTTATTGTGTTATTTAAAACTTATGTAATATTATAAATAAAGGAGTTCCGAATGTTTAAACTGATATAAACTATTTGTCTTATATATATATATATATGTATACGCCTATGGAATATACATTTTTCATTTTAACACACTGATCATCCATAACATCTTTATTAGGATTTAATAATATAATGCGAATGTATTTATATGTGTTTAAGTTTTTTAACCACTAGTTATACTATTAATCTTTTTTAAATCGTTCTAAGTTTATTTTGTTCGCAGTTAAAAATGAAAAACAATAGTTTATAATCTTATTAATCAGAAACTGTTTTAATGTCAAATGTATATGTTCAGCGTATATTGTGAATCCGTTGTACACGTTGATCTCAATTAATTTTAATTTATCTACAATTGATTAAGAACGTTTGTCAATTTGATCTTCAATTTTGCACATTTTTTAATTTTTAAGACATAGAAATCCTATTAGTATGACAATTATTTAAAATATAAAATTAATATCGGAAAATGTAACATTTCTTTATGACATCTTTTATATTTTGTATTCCGTATACTTTGTTTGACTTTAAACCATATAATGATTATAACATTTTTGTATATGATTCCTTATATGACAAAATGTAGAATTAACATCTATTCTACTTGCCCTGTGACTGTCTCCGACCGACGATTGTAGTGTAATTTTAGCGGATATATTTTAAATACATTTGAATTATGTCTCCAACGAATAACATTGAAATATGTTTTGTTACATAGTAGTTAATACGGCTGTATATATCAGACTTAACTCACTAGTAAGATACAAGTATGTGCAGATGATTACTTGCTTAACAAAGAAGAATAATATATTAACAAATTTGTGTATAAGACAACAAAAATAATTGTTCCATGGAGTATACGGCTTTAAATGTATGTTTACATGTTCAAAATATTTCGCAATAAACGTATCATAAACTTTTCATAAACATGTTATATACTTTTAATAAACATTTAATAATCTTTTAATAAACTATATATAACGTTACACAGACATGTCATAAACCATCGGTTTCAAAAGTCTATAAAACTAAATATTCTTCTTTTCTTAACAAAATTACAACAATATTTTGAATAGACCAAGTATTTTTTCCTGTGTTTAACACTGCATCATATGACGCATTTCTTTTTATGCCATTTTTTTATACATTTATGCTTCAATATCACTACAAATATGTTCGGAGTAATATTACATAGAAGTATTTTATAATAAAAAAAATAATTTTGTATAGAATATAAGCGAAATGGCTCATCAAATAAGATAATGACAGTAGATTTATGCGGAAATATTAGATTGTAATAAATTCAAATATCGGCGAACTTTCACATTTAATCAGTAATTCGCTGATTCATTGCAGCGTGCTTCATTAGGAACATTGTGTATTGTATAAAACGTCAACTATAGCTGCTGGGTCATCATAAAGAAGCAGAGATTATCAAGATTAATTTATTAGGCAATAGTATAAAGTATAGCTGCTGTGTATGTGATATTGCATAAACCATGGGAGTCCATGCATAAACTAATAAATATAAACTAATTGAATAGACGAAAAAGCCATTTTCGAGGTTGCATAATATATTAATAAGCGACATGTTTCGAACACATGGTTCATTATCAAGCAATAACAGTGAGTAATAAATGAAGAACAGATGAGATAGTACACCAAACACGTACAAAAGAATTAGACCAATCAGAAATAAGGAGAGAGAGAGAAACACATTATTAAAACACGAAACAAAGTTAATACGAAGGAGCTGCAGAAGTGACAATAGAAAGAAAGGCCGAGCTGAGCAGAAACAATGCGTCAGCCTTGCTTTTAATTATTTTAATAAGAAATATCTTAGTTTGACCGATATAGGAAGAGTTATACTTAATAGAGGTATAACGATACCCAACTCCAGCCTTAAAAAAGATGGGAACATTATTGGAAGTGACAGAAAAAGGACAGGATAGTGGATAATTTATATTTCTTGGGAGCAAGAGAATTGAAATTAAGAAAGAGGCCAGTGTCGGTAGGTTTCCTATACACACGAGAGATAAAATAAAGATTATTAAAAATAATATAAAGATCAAGAAATGGTAACTTGTTGTTGATAGCTAACTCCAAAGTGAATTTGACACTAGCTGACAGAGCGTTGAGTTGAAGCAGCAGAATATGAGCAGAGTTCTCGGAGTCCAGAATACAGATGATGTCATCGACGTATCTTTTCCAATAGTAAATTCTAACGGAGGCTGAATCATGAATAGATTTTTCTAATTTATACATAAACACATTAGCCAATAGAGGATCAAGTGGAGAACCCATGGCAACACCATCAGATTGACAGAAGTAAGAGCCATTGAAAGAAATGACCGTATCCTTACATACGAGAAGTAATAAATTCCTTAACGTAGTCTTATCGAATTCGCAAGAAATAGAGTGAACATCCAGGAGAGAAATAGAGAAATCGATGGCTTCCTCCAGAGGCACATTGGTGAATAAGGAAACAGCATCGTAGGAGAGAAGCTGAAGAGAGTTATCCAGTTTCATACGAGAAAGCTATTTTTTCACCGAGTCAGCTGAGCAGTTAATCTGTGTCTTCGGAAGTTTGGATAAAAGTCTCGCCAGATAATTAGATAAGTTGTAGTAGCAAGAGTCAGGAAACGATACTATAGGTCTGAGAGGCACATTATTCTTGTGAACCGTGGCTAATCCATAGATAGGAGCAATTCTACTTCCTGAGGATTTGAAGGAGAAGAAATCAGAATGACGCACAGTGTTTTGAGGAAGAGGACCGATAAAGAGGCCTCCTGCAGCTCATTCGTATTAACTTTGTTTCGTTTTTTATGTGTTTCTCTCTCTCCTTATTTCTGATTGGTCTAATTCTTTTGTACGTGTTTTGGTGTACTGTTTAACTCATCTATTCTTTATTTATATATTATAACTATTACAGTGTAATAAGTATGGAAATTATTCATGTATTTTTTTTATATACCATAATATAAATATATTTTTTTATTAAACATAATCTAATTGAGTTTTTTATTCTCTATCATAAAAAGTAAATTAATTACAATTACAAAACTAATTATTACTACTGATTACATTCTTAGTGATTATATTACTAATATGGAAGTGTTCTTTAGATGAAAAATGATAGTTTTGCATAGCAACCTTTGCTAGGGCTTCCAATTTTACAGCTAATTTTTATTATATACTTAAGTATTCGAATATTGTGTCACTATTAAAATATTGACTTTACTGCTAAATCTCCAGAAAGTTTTAAATTTATAGTCTTTATATGTCTGAATAAGATATGCTTAGATTAGATAGTATTTTTTATTTGAATATTTTTTTTTATCTTGTATATATACCAAGTTTGTAGCGCTTAAATGGATTCAAATCAAGTGATACTAATGAATTGAGTTTACTCATAGACTTTTAAACAATAAATATTCTAGAAGATATCAAAGAAAAATGAATCTAAGTATTTATACAGGGGTGTAGTTACACTGACAAAAATGCCGTAGATTATTGAATATAATGTTACCTGAATATCATTCAATCAAAACCGTTTTTTAAATTAAATATACAAGATCCTGATATAGAATCCCAATAGATCATTCTAGTATAATTCATCGAAGTTTCGTGTTACGAATGTAGCTAAAGAGTCATCTTTGATTTTATATAAATAATGAGATCATTAATACTTTGTTAATTATATTTGGGATATTACTATATCAAGTGTATAATAAATTTGAATTTAATATATTTTTTAATCGTAAAAATGTAAAATTTACATATTGCGCGTTTCTTTTGTTAGGGCTTGTATGTAGTTTTGAATATTGTGGCCTTAACTTGTACAGAATGGCATGCACTATCCTGTTTAAAAGCTATTATTTAAATCAATGATTAAGTGAAAAATATATATTAAATTCCTGTAGCTCGTTATAAAGATGGTGAATTTAATCTTGTAAGCACAAATCCTACTTGTTATGTCTATTTCAATATATGCGCGGTTATTATTATAGCAACATGTAGGTATTTTGAATGAAATCCAAATATTTCCTAACTATATCCGAGCTCATTATAGCAAGATTATACTGTAATAGGATAAAGTTTGCAACAAAAATCGTAACATTGTTATTAGCCAAAAATTGTATTAAGTCATATCTTAAAAGAATTGAAGTAACCGTCGAATGTGTTTGCTTTTTAAAAAATAGACTCTGGCTTGAGCTAACTATGTTTTGCTTATTGTACAAGTTTTCAATATATTCAGGATGTAATCAGTGCCGTAACCAGGATTTTCAAAGGGTGGAGGCATCATTTGAAAAGGGCACCATTTTATTTAGTATTTTTTAAATACCCATGTTTTCAAATTATACCAAATAATTTTGAAGGTAGGGCATTGGAGGCGTACGTGCCTCAAATGCCTCATGCTAGTTACGGCACTACTAATATAAAAAGTCGTTTAATTCAATGAGTTGTTTATTATATGTATCAATTTACTTACCAATTAGAATTTATATATATGATATTATAAACATATCATCATGGTAGAACTTATTTAGTTGTAACATTTATAAAAATAGTTATCTCAAGTCAGACACTATATTTTAAAAGATATTATACATTTGATACCTTATTTCAATTTTTATGTATTATTATCTAATAAACTTTTTGCTATTTTGCTAATAATAATTTCATATATTTTCCTACAATATTAATTTAAAATCCATTCCATTTCCCATTGATTTGAAATATAGAGCAAACTTGTCTCCTTTATTAGATTACTATGGATCAAATTGATGAGTCAGAAGAAAATCTAGTAGCAAACGATAATACAAAACATGCCATAGATAAAACAGAAAAAGAAATTAATATTTCCACAGAAGTATTACCAGATGAAGTTGGCGAATTACATAACGCAATATCTAATGAAGATTTACAGTTTGAAACTGTAGCTAATGATGAAAATACTGAAAAGAAAACTGGCGATGAACAAGAAGAACTGACTGACGATCTTGCTAATCACGAAGAAGAATCAACTATTAAGGCCGCTCAAGATGATGAAGAAAAATCGAAGGAAATTGATAATGCAGTTCTCAGTGTTTCTGTTGCAGCTATTCCAAGTAGAAAATTAAATTTAAAACACGAGGATTCAGCTGAAATAATGAGCCAGTCAAATCAAATAGCCCCAAAGAAAACTATATTTATTTGTTACAGTCCCGAGGCGTCTTTTGTAGAACGTAAGATTGTGGTTGAGACCGTGCGAGAATTAAACTCTAATGGCATGTCGGAATGCATCTGGTTTGATAAGTCAGAGGCAATCATTGATACGTGTTGTTGGATGGCACAGTGTGCAGAAGTGGCCGAAAGATGTCGTGCAGCCCTACTTTTCGTCAGGTACGTGATAATGAGTAAAATATGCTGATAAAATGTTTGTTTTAATTTCTCGGCTTTTATATTTTGATTTAATATAACATTAAAATAATTAAAAAATATAAGTTTGTTAATTTTTCAATTATTAGAAAGAAAATTGTGTGAACAAAAAATTAACAAACACTTTAAAATTTGTATCAATCTACTTTTAACTGGAAATTCTTGTAATTCACTATTACATAGTTTGTTTGAAATATTGCCTGATTTATAATATGAAGTAGGTATTGTTTAATTTACTTTTGCAGCATTATCACTAAATAAATATAAAAGTAATTAATTCATGAAAATTTTTCATAGGTACTTAATTGCTTTGTAGCCAAATTTATTTTGGTTTACATCAATACCCATGCTAAAAAGATATACATATAACTTAAATATTATTGAATAAATTACAAACTGGATTGTTAAATGAATTGGTGATATTTAATCTTCAGTTAAATTAGTTAAACAAGTCTTACTTTTAAATTTTATTTTTGTAGTACCTATTTATTTTTAGATAATATTAAAAATATTCGTAGAAATAATAATGTACTTCGCAATTGCAAATTGGTTTCTTTTTTCTATTTATCAGTGACAGTTTCTTCTCATGCAGTCAATCGCTAGTATTAGCCCGGATACTCCTAGAACGACTGACAGACCCAAACGCTGTTGGCCAGTTGTGTGTTTACACAGTTCTTGTATCTCCTATAGATCCCAAACAGTTACCCAAAGTAGGAATAGTTATTTGCTTGCTAAGTATTAAATTTTTCTTATGTAGAACATAATGTCAGCGCTTTTATTCAGAGATAATTTTAAATTTCTATGATCACTATATATTCAAATGTAGAATTAATAGTTTTTTTAACTATATTGTATGAGTGATCTGAAAATAATTTAAGATTGTTTGAAAGAAATTTTATTTCGATGTAACTTGTAATTTTACCTTGACAAAATTTTTGTCCATATTTCATTTCGTGTGAAATAGTCAATTAGCGTGATTTACGCAAGGTGCATAACATATTTATTTGACTAAACGCCGCCTTGCTTATTAGCATTACTAGACCTACAATTTTTAATTAGTAGCTTCCTTTTATTAGTAACCATATGCCCAGAAACAAAATTTTAATAGTAACAATATTCCTGAAAAAATTCACCTATACGTAACAGCCATCATTGACTACCCCCATAATATTTCAGCAACATTACAGAAATAAAATTGTGTGGTCAATTAAAAAATAGATGATAAAAATTTTGAATATGTAAATGGTAACAAACGCTCACATGGCATTCTCATACGTATAATTAATAATAGTCAATAAATACGATATATGTGTGATAATTCCCTCAATTTCTTTACCTTACCCTACTACCTGTGGATCGGTAGTCATTTCATCCCCTTTTCGAGCGATACATCGACTTGAACACACCCTCTTCGGGGAAGAGCATCGCTGATCGGGTATCCGCCATTGTGGGTGTTTTCTCCATGGACCTCGAGTACTATGCGGAATCTCTAGTACCCCCGGCCATCCCCAAGGCTCTTTCGCCCACGCCTGGTTCCAATCTCTACCGGAGTCGGCGGATCCTCTCCTGGACTCCGGGGGATGTGCAAGACTGGTTGACCTCTTTGGGCCTACGCGAGTTCTATCGACAGAGCTTTGGCGAGTGGATGATGGACGGCTTTTTGCTCATTGCCATGACCGAAGGGGATATGACTGAGCTGTTGGAGGTCGACAGTCGTGTGGTGCGAAAGAAGCTCACCTCCCAGGTTAGTAGAAAGGGATGATATTAATTGAAGGCGCGTATTAGACTGAACTGCAGTTTCGGAAGATTGGATAAATGTTTGCCTCAATTACCTTTTTTATATCGTAAGAGACACGAAATGCTAATACAAAAATGCAATCTAATCCGAAATTTTTTTCAAAACATGTTTTAATGAAAATTTTAGGTACAACCTTTAATTATTTATAATTTGAAATACGATAAATAGTTCTTCGTCTAAAATCTTTAATACATAACAAAATTTCATTTTCAAATAAATTTATAAAAATGACCTACCGATTTTATATTTGTATACTTTAATTCTTTTCAAAATCACGAGTCTGTAAAATATTGCCTAAATATTTAATGGGAGCAGGATATAAATATTATTTTACAATTGATAATTTTCACTAGAATTTGATTATAGTCTTTGAAAATTTTAAACATTTTACGTATTGAGCATTTAGAAATTTGAACATGTTACATTTTTTCGTGATTTCTATTGTTTTTAATGATTATTATTGTTAATTATTTTATCAAAAATCCTTATCTGAAATTTAATTATGAATATTGTTATTTTATTTACAATATGCCCTTTATTTATAGGTTGTCGTAGTAATGGAAAAGGAACACAAATTGGAGGCAAATTGGCATTTACGTTGTCGAAGTATGCGAAGCAAGCCCAACTCCGTAAGTTTAAATTAACTATTATGTACAATTTTTCTTATTATTAGCTTTTCAACTATACAAGTAGAGTATGGTTTTATAGTCCAATAATTTCTATCGTCTCTAAGTTTACTTATAACTTTATAAATAATTAATTATTCCACTACAAAAGTGGCTTTACCTGCTGTAATTTCTACTTCATCCGTCTACAACCTTATATTAATTACACAGGTCTACCTGATATTTGACCCAGCGGACACACGTCTCGCGGGAACAGTAAAGCGTGACCTGGTCTCCAAGGGCTTTCTCGTGAGCCATTATACCAGTCTTGGCCAATCACGTGAGGAGTTTCTCCAGGCCAGCGGCCCGGGCCTTGCTCAGGCAGGCAATATGCTGGCTTTGGTCACTGAGAACTCAGCTCAGTCAGCGTTCTTCTTGCAGGAGATCATGTTCTCTCAGTGGCTTGGTAAGCCGATCACTGGAGCTCTCTTCAAGAATGTTTGGAGCAAGTTTGGCTATTTGCTCAAGGGGACACTAGGTAAGGAAAGTGTTTTGTTTTAGTATTTAATTTGAAGGTAATATAATAAAACATATTTAACTTAGGTACAATTTAGTATTTTAGTCAATTGTAAATTTTAATGTTTCTAATTAGTCTTAGGAATTATGCATATTGCCTTTTCCGAATATTCGCATTAGAAATTTTCTATAATTATTTCTGTTGGTATTTTACAGTTCATTTTTGATAAATGTCTCCTTGTAATCAATAACTTTGTTCCATAGAAAAATATAATATACATTTTTACTTCTATTTAAATTTAAATTTATATTTTATACTATAAAATAAACAATTTGGCATCATCTTCATTGGCGGATCCAAGGGTGGGGAGGGGTTGAGAGGGTCGCAAACCTTCTGGGTGATTAAAAAAATATATTTTTTTAAGGTTTTTAAGAATATAATGAAAACAAAATTTTAAATGCATTCTAGACATTAAAAGCTAACATTTTCCGGCGCAACGCACCGATTTAGAGGTTACGCTGTACGCGTAGCCATAACGCTCCTTTGATGTTGGATTCTTTCTAATCCAACCCCCCCGTAGTAGAAAAGCTAGATCCGCACCTGATCTTAATTGGTAAATTGCTGAGTAAAAAGTTCAAGGCCGCATTTTGTATTACGATGATTGTTAGAAAACATTTTTTACGCCAAGTTCACTCTATGTAGGTAACTGTCCATCGATCGACTTCGCCACTCAGCTATACGAGGAGAGTCTCAGCATTCTTGAAAATACGCTTCGACCAATCAAAACCATCCCCGGTCTTATCCTAGAGCAGTCCTATCTGGACAAGGTCACAGAAGGGGTCCGGCCCTTGCGGGAAGTTATCAATACCTCAGGTTCGTATTTGAGCTATTTACAAGCTTATTTTTGTGTAACTTTCTAAACTGTCATTCATAAGGGAAATGCATATCATGCATGATTTTTAAACATTTAGCATCTTCAATGCCTGTATCTGTTGCATTAATTTATTAAATTTCATTGCTATTCGTTATACACTGAAACAAAAGGAACTTAGATATTATATTAGATACACTTTAAATAAAAATTAAATTGCTAAATTTTGTAATATTTTAAGTAAAATATTATTTTCACAGTGATCTTACTTATTTATTTCTAGTTATAGTTAGAATTCCATAGTTTTCATTCTCACATAGGTAGCAGTAATATAAATGCGAAAAAGGTAAGGTTTATTTAATTATTTAAACTCATTATATTGTATGTATATATATTAATATTTAATAATAAAAGAATATATTATCATTTCTATTATCATTACAACATATGTACAATGTATTTATCGATTTTATTAAAGAATACAATTTATAACATATTTTAATGTCATATTTTTGTTATGCATATTTTCTATCTAAACTTTAGATAGATATATAAAACATAGATTAATTAGAGCATATTATATTAATATTAGTCCATAATATTAGCCAGCAATATTAGCCGATATTAGATTTAAATTAATATTATTTTAACATTTTCTATTTTTATTTTATACTGTATTTCATGACAATGTTATGTCGTATTTTTAATTTATAAAACTGCAAGACCAAAATATTAAATACCATAAATAAATTCGATTTAAGACATAGAAACACAGTTATTATAGTTAAAAAATGAATATTAAACAGTACATGACTTTAATAGGTGACAAACATTATGTGACAATAAGTCACTTTTCCATTGGCATTATGTAACGAATAAACTTTAAAACGCTCTTGATATTTTATATAATATTTTAACTTTTTTTTAATAAATTAATCAAACATATTATTAACATAATAATATATAACATCTCTTAACTAATAACGATTACTAAAATGAAATATGTTCTCAGCCATTTATTTAAATGGTATAGCTTATTAATGCTAATCATTATATCATATAAAAAATGATAGATAGAAAATTCACGCATAAAAATAATTTCTTGAATACAGACATTGTTTTATAATATATTTAAGTACTTAAATGTCGACTAATAATATTATTTTAAAATAAAAGTATTCATCTTTTTAAAATATTTGTTTTGTGTTTTTAACGTAGCGGTTAAAAACTATTTTTTAAAACTATATTTAACTATTATATAGTGGTTAACATATAGAAGACACAGATAACTTAAAATATTGAATAGGTCATTGACATGATTTCCTTAATTATATTCCCATTGGTAAAACTTTAGACTATTGTGGGGACATTATTTTTGTTATATTTCTTTGTGTACAATAAAAGAACTCCCATTTCCGCCTGCATATTTATTATTTACAACTACCCTGATAATATGTGTATCAGGAATATTTACGAATTTTTCTACAATCAATACTCAGCAGCTTAAATCGTTAGCAAATTCTGTAGAAACTAGGAATGAGAATAATAGGCATATATTAAGCCCAGGAAGTCTAATTTACGACAGGAAACGCTTAAAAGCATTTTATGTTACATCACCTAACATATTTTCAGGTTAAATATAGCTTTATACTATACATAGGTAATGCATTATTCTATAGATAAAATGTATTGCTCAGTAGTAAATTTATTTTATTTATTTATTTACCATATACATGCATGGCCTTTTCAGGCAATATCGCATGACCCAAGCAATGTACAAGTTAGGTC
>JAYRBW010145133.1:0-14778 GCA_036023295.1 Invenusta paracnida | reverse complement strand
CCCTGGCAACCCTGTACTTAACCAATGAGCGTCGATCTACTTGTATCGCCTATTGAGACTTACTACATAAAAGTTGCCATCTATACATGCAAGGTAAACATAGATATAAAACTCTAGAGAACATGCTTTGAATATGCTAATTATTGGAATATTGTTGATAATGATCATGATTTATACATTCTTTGAAGAATTTCTTAACTTCTACAATAAAATACATCAGTTTAAAGCGCTATTTCATAAATAAATGTTTTCCAATAATATATTCTAAAAGCGGAACAGCTTTCAAAAAGCGAGACAGCTGCCAGGGTCTGCATAATTAGTAAAATAAACATAAAATAACATAAATATCCAAAACAAATAATAAAGGGAATATAATATGTTTATTATCCGTTGAGAAATACAACTCACTGAATGTTATTTGTTGTGCATAAAAATACATAATTATAGTTAGAAATATTTTACTACTGAAAAGTAATGTGAAAGATTCATTTTTAGATCCGCCTCTGCTTACAGGTCTTGATCTATTTGGAATCTGATAGCATATTTTCTAAGAAATTTGTCTCAAACCGGCTTTTTTGAAAGTTGAATATCTCAGAGATTACTGGGCCGATCGACTCAATTTTGGCGGGAAAGTGACCGCAAGGCCACGAGGATTTCAAAATTGGTAATATTTTAGCGATTTGAGCAAGTTTATGGGAGTTATATGAGTATTTATTGGACTCAATTTTGGGGGGAAATGGAACATTTTGAGTGAAATTTGGCTAAAACCGGCTTTTTTTGAAAGTTGAATATCTCAGAAATATATGGGCCGATTTCTTCGAAACTTGCACCATAATGATCCCCTTGTCACGGGGATTCCAAAAATAGCAAAAGCTAAGTGATCCGAGGTCAGTAAAAATAACTACAAGGTTTTTAGTGCAAGTTAAAGATTGATATTTGATTGTAGTAAGCTATACCTCGCCACTCGGAAAATATGATAACGTAAAATGTGTATCTCTTGTGAATATTAGACCAAAATTCCCAAGTTTGTGTGTATACATGAATTTCGTGTATCCCTGGCAACCCTGTACTTAACCAATGAGCGTCGATCTACTTGTATCGCCTATTGAGACTTACTACATAAAAGTTGCTATCTATAAAGGCAAGGTAAACATAGTTAAACCAGTGCAGAAGAGTAAGGTCATCTGCATATTTAAAAATTGACAGTTCTTGATTCTAGGTATGAGCCTGTAACACATATCGGCAAAAAGAAGAGGTGAGATAATTTACTCCCTTGAGAGGGGTGCCACTATTAATATAAGAAAATTAAGAATACAAATCATTTGCCTTAACCCTATGGTACTATTTGCTAAAAAGTTGCTAAAGTTTGCTAAATCTAATGAATATACTTAATAGGGGCATTAATATTACAAATATATATATAAAAATAAAACAAATTAAAAACAAACAATACTAATTTGCATCTTTAATTCACCATTGCCTAGTAAAAATAATTTTCTACCAATTTGAATAAAACAAACAAAGCAAATTTTGATTATCTCACCATTTACTCATCATTGGCCAGTTTCAAAATTCTTTTCAGCTTTCTTTAGAAATTTCATTGTCCAATAAACATTTTCTTCTGCCGATTGCTGACCTAACCCAATAAAATATTCTTCTATGCAGTATAGAAATGGCCTTCTTCTATTTTAAGAGATGGTTTGAGTGCAACATAGTGGGAGATCTGGTTTCAAATAGCCCACATGATATTTTCTGACAAATATTATCTGTAGTTCTTCACTAAGAAACTTAATTGATATATAGTCTGCATAAGTGCCACTTTTTCCCCATTTTTCTGAGGTACTCATCAAGATCAGTGCCTTCTATAAATTTTGAACAACTTTTGATCTTAGTTGGCTGGAATTTAACTTACTTTGGTGGTTAAAGAGGTTTTGAGAAACAGCTGCGAAAAAGCAATTTCCATCAAGAGATCTCTTCACATAGGAAATTTCTTTGCATCGTTCTGATAGCAAATAATCCTATTGAAGATTGGATTAGGTTTTGATAGTCTTTTTCAGTTTTTTCTGATTGTCTTATCAAAGAAGACTGTCTTTGTTCATCTTTTTCTGAAAGTCGTGTAGAGGAGTATTTCTATTCCAGTGTTCTATAAGAATACTTTCTGGCTTCTGAATTTCTTTTTCATCAACATGTTATGCAATTACATTTGGACATGCCTTGAAAGCTTGAAGTGCAAACCCGTCTTTAGCATTAATTTATTGATGACAGCACTTCCATCAGCAGGGCCTTCTGTCGTTATTTATTCTGTGTGTATTTACCATAATCTGAAGTTAAACAGAAGAAGTATTAAGTTGGCTACCTATATACTAAATAAATAATATTGATAGGATTTCACTTAAAAGTACATAAAAAACCAAAGGAGAAACTAATGTTGGTAAATGTAACTGACGGACACTAAAAATGCATGTGATATTAAAACAATTATTTTTTCAATTGAATGATTTGCCGCTGAATTTTACTTTATAACATTTATATTTAGCTTGTATGTACAGTAAATATACCGTAACTTACCAAAAAATATAGATAACAATTCTATAAAATATTTCGTCAATTTTGAAAGTGATACAAACAGGCACGCCTGTACTATTTATATTTCCTAAATCATTCTCCCTTAAGGGAAGATCAACTTTTCCATCATCGAATATTAAAATAAATATGAATCTTTATATATGAAGACAGTGCCATTACAACATCTGATTGGTTTAAATATTTGTTGGACGTCTGACACTTATTTAGACATGTATGTATGTTGAAATAAAGAAATGCAGCATAAATCATTTTAATATATTTATTATTTCCCAATTGTACTTGATATTTAATTATTATCTTATTTTTTTATTTCTCATGGAATATGCTTTTTAAATTTCTGATTCACAAAAATATGTTTTAATTATATTTTTGAAAAGAATTACTACATAAATACTACACTTATTAATTTGTATTAAATTTGTATTTATTTGTATTATTATTTTTGTATAATACATTATTGTAAAATTATTTTATTATTATGGACTGATATTATAGTTAAACAATTTTTTATCTCGATATAATGTAAATTTACGTAAGCTTAATATAAAAAGCTTTAATCAGCTTTATTTTAGAAGACAATTTTTTACATAGTTGATTTTCTACTACTAATATATATTATTAGCTGTACAGGGAGAGTTAGACAGTGTCAGCACTGTTTCAACCTGGTTGGGTGTCTTAAGCGGCTCAAACATTTCATATACTGTTAAAAATTACAATAGTAAAACGTGTTTTACTATTTTTTTTAATGAAGGTTCATAACATTTGCATACTGCCCAACAATTACATTGTACAGTATATATAGAAACTAAACAAATGTGGATCCATGTATTTAGTTTATCAGCTACAACTTGGTCTTTTGGGTAGTATGTGGACTTATGTTTATACTACTATTGTATTTTGGGTTGGTAGTGGGTTGCTCTAGGGGAAACCCACAAAAGAGCAAAATTCAGAATTATCTTAATTTAAATAGAGAATTGTAAGCTTGCCTTAGTAAGAACGTTTTGAGTTAGAAAAACCAGAAATTATATATTTTGAAATAGTCATTTTTGGCACAGTGATTTCTTTTAATTTCTAGTAAATAACAATATAATCATAAAAACCTATATTTGTAAAGTCCTATTTCTACTGATACATTATAGGTATAAGTATTATTCATCACCAGAATAAATCTGTAGGCCGAGAGATTTTAGAAAGAGATTCATTCCATGACTAACAAATATGCCTTTTTCTTCTTAGCTCTGTCCCTATGAAGTCGCTTTGCTGCACAAAATTAATTAAATATTAAATTGAATAACGAATGAATAAAAGTTACATTATTTACTTATAACTAAAATACGATTATTAACATTTTAGTTGCAGAATATGTAAGTTTATAGTAAAGTAAAGATCAATTTCCGCTCATCAGCTTGCCTAACCGCCCAATAACAGAACTAACCCACGAAGAAGCAGTACTCTACAAGGCCCATGAGTGTATTTAAATAACAATTTGCATAAAAAACTAGAAAATTTCAAATACTTTTGAAATAATGTAATTAGTAAACAAATAATGTTCAGACATGTTCTACTTTTTATACAAATTGTTGTTTTAATACACTAGTGGGCTCTATTAAATGAGCTCTAATAAGAGCGAAACAGCGTTGTTCTAGTCTTCTTTGGCTTCAGTAATATACCAGAGTAGGTAAATTTGAAAGGTGGTATGATTATTATGATTATGATTATCTTGACTGATTTAAGTTTATAAATATGTATTTTGACAGTTGTAAATATTACTTAAAAGTTAAATGTATTTTTTAAAAATGTATATATATATACAAATATATTCATATGTATATTCATACAGCGAGACATATTACGTATATATACTTTGCATATCAAATTAACTACACTAGAATTATTTTTATTTTCAATTAATTATATACATCAATAATATATAATCATTAAATTAAATAGGAAACAATTGATTACAATACTTGCTTATATAACTAACTATACTTACGCTAATAAATACGATTTTACCCACTTACTCTCTATTATCTTTAATTTTCACGTTATATGTTAGCAATTATATTTTGTCATGCCTGATTTAATACTGAATACGTAAGCAATCTTTAACACATTCTTATTGATTAGATAGATATAAAAAGCAATCGACAGTATTTTCAAACGATTTTTATAATCCACACATTTAGTAGATTTTATTATGTATAGTTCGAAAAAAGTAGAACTATAAAATGAATTGCTTAACTATATTTTTACAGTAAAATTTGTCACAAATATGATTATTATAACTGTCTATCGAAAATTTTGTCAACATTTCTGTCTGAAATTGTGAGGCACAGTTGTTCTGAAATACTCTTATTTCTACTACTATTATAACAGTATTATAAATAGTATTTTGAAATAGTATTTAGTTACTTGTTTGGAAAATATTCTCAATAAACAGTATTGTCATTAGAAAGAGCGACCAAGACAGAAAACTGCATAATCTATGCGTTAGCAAAGATTTAATCACTTTATTTAATGATCATCCAATTTAATTGTAATAAGTTGATTGACCAATAAAGCGGTAGTAAATGACATTTCTGAATAACAAAATTGCGACTTAAACTTTTAGTAAAAGCTTTAATCTTTTATTTGTTTAAAAGGCATTTGAAACTTTTCATAAAACAGAAAATAGATTGTGAAACATGTGCAAACAAAAACCCTCTTGAGAATTGGTAACTTTGGATGTGTTTTTGTTACTAATTTGTTGATTTACATTTAACGTTAACTATTTACTGTATTCACTTTTGCCGGTAAATGCGGGCATCATACATTTATGATTTTTAATCGATAACTCTATAGTGTGTTGCCAAAGCTTCAACAAAAATAAATTTCGCCAATCAAAATCAAATGAATTTGAAATTTTATGCTGTCTATCTTATTTCATTTTTTGTTTCAAAGCGATTGACAACGAAATGTAGGTTGGTAATTTATCAGAATTATACTTCAGAATTAAAAACAAACAACCTTTTATCATATTCATTATACATATATTAATATCAAATTGTTTAGCAAATTTACTTTTCTCTCTAAGAAATAAATACAAAGTTATAATTATTTTAAATTTGCAATATAAATTACTATTCATTATATATTAATATCAAATTGTTTAGCAAATTTACATTTCTCTCTAATAAATAAATACAAAGTTATCATTATTTTAAATTTGCAATATAAATTACTTGCCCTTTACCTACATCGATGAATACGAGAATAATAAAGAAAACAGTGAAAAATATATTTTAAAGATATTTACTTGTGTCTTAAAATCTATGCTACATCTTAGAAAGTAAATGATAAATACTATATTATATACGTAAAATCGTGCACGAATTATGCATAAAATTACTAAAAAAGTGTTTCATATTCTGAGCAAAGATACTATACTACTAAAGTTAATGGAATTGGTAACTTCCACGAACGTAATGTTCGATGTTCAATATACGCAGTGCCACAAACTGCAAGCTATAAGTACAAACTACAAATCAGCAAGTTAATACATAAAAAGTGGTTTCGCAAGAAATAATATGTAAAAAAATAAACTACAAATTCACAGCAAAAATATTAGTTAGTATGTTAAGTAATGACTATTTATAACATACTGAAATATATTGTATTGAACCAATACATAATATATTACATGCAAGATACACTAACAATGTCAAATGCCAATATGATATGTATAAATTAAAGCTAAATGTGCTTTCTACTCATTAATATATATATATATATATATATGTATATATAAATTGGTTTATGTGTGTAACACATGATTCCGTTTAAATTGACGAGCTCTTCAAATGTAAACCTCCAACCAAAAGTTGGTGACAATGTATCATATAGAAAGACAATAGCGTTCAGAATATATGTTTACATTGTTGTTTTGGTCTGAAATATGAGCCAGTTATAAAGTCAATATTAAATCAAATAAATCACACAAGTAATAGTGAGCTGCAAATCCCTTCCCTTCATTTATTTCAACTTCTCTAAATTATTTTGAAGAACTGCTGTTATCATTTCATTCTAGGGTTGTATGGAATAATCTAAATTCTATAAGTAAGTATAGACATTAATGTAAATGTTGTTTGGACTATAGTGTCTATATTATGTGTGTACATAAATAAGTATGTATAGCTAGGGTTAGGATGGCAAAAATAACAATTTACTAATTTCATTGCGCTTGTATCTTTTCGTTTAATTATGATTTTTCAAGAGTAAATTATTAATCAAATTGAAAGGCATTTTATATGAAAAAATATTTTCCATCAAAAATATGTTGCTCTTTGGAGAGTATAACGCTTTGTCTCATAAAAGATTCACCTAAACGCTGATTTTGTTATCTAAAAAGTTCTGTTTGAAATTAAAATGTGTTAATTCTAACCGGTATAATCTTTTCTGTTGAGGCATACATATATATCATCTTGTCTTCAATACACACAATTGTGGGTCAGCTCTTCACTGGAAACAAATAAGATCTGTGGTCGGCAACTTGAGAACCCTCGTCCAAATCATCTCGAAGGCTAGAACAAAGAAAGCGGCTACGTAGAGGCTGAGAGTAATGACGTAGGCACCACCTACTCCTATAAGATTAATACCAGAAGCTTCATCGCCTCCGCCTCCACCACAACTTTTACCGGAACTGGACCAGTGCTTCTGGAACCACATGTCGATGAATCCGGCTTCAGCCATCCGTTGCATACTGTATTTAGGGGGAAAAAATATAATTTTGTCATCAGGGCAAGAATTTAAAAAATAAACAAGTAATTATTGTTGAAGAAATAGAACTGGATTATTAATTTAAATTGTATTTTTGGAATGTAATATTACCCGTGGCAAAAAGGCTTCTTTTAATATTTGATAAGTAGTGGTTAACAACAAATTCACGATATCACGATTATTCGGGCAGCTATTGCAAGACGATAACAAATTTACAGTTAAAATCTCGGTAAATTAAGTTTGAATCAAGTTGCATACATAATTTGCACATTCTCGCTGTTTCTCGCCTATGCCAAGTTATGTAGCTCTGTTAAGTAGACTTTTTCTAACCAATCGATGCTCCTTTTCTAAGACTGCACGCGGTGTTATATAACATAACAATTTATATTATATTCCTTTCCAATGACGCTGTGCCAATTATATTACGGATATCTGATTGATATATATCTTAGTAGTAATCTACCAAATCTCTAAGTTATTAACCCTATTTATGTAGCATTGTTGTATTAACTCATGTACGTAAGATATGAACTTTCTAGCCATTTAAGTGATATTAAATAACAAATTTAATATCTGTTAACTTTAATATTCTATAAATCAGTCTATTCATGTGTCTAATTTTTAGGCTAATGATTCAAATGATAAATGTAGTGTCAACTTAAAAGTCACTACATTAGGAAATGTATTACTTGCACTCACTCCACATGGAATTAATTATGTTGTATCATTTAAAACCGACAGAATAGCGGTTATATATGTATTTAACACATTATGTAGTATAACGAGAACAACTTAGTATATTTTACGGTGGGTTAACAATATTAAAATAAATATAAAACATGCTATATCTAGAAAATGCAGTATTTATCACATTAGTAAAGTAATTATATAAATAGATAAAGGTTTAGGGAGATATAATATTAATATAAATTGCGATCATAAAAGCCAAGCTTCCAGAGAATAGGAGGATGTATACCTAAATTAAAAACAATAGATCGTATTTTAAATCTATCTTAATTTGCAAGATGTAAATCTTTGCCTCTACCAACAGTTAAAATATTTTAGAGTGCAAATACATTATTATGCAAATATATATTATTGAAAGATAAGATACCAGACTTTGCATATACGAGCAAAACGCTGAAGAAACAGATGAAATATGTAAGTTTACAATGACTCAGTAAACCACATAATCTAGTCAAATACAGAAGTAATTCACTCAATTTCGGAGTAGGTCAGTGAAATTCGTTTATATCAATCAAGTTTAGACATAGATCATACAAATTCAGTTTATAATATATCACAACACTCAAGTTTATAAATATGTCATACACATTTAGATGATATAATTGACCATTGCTATCAAGTTTAGAAATAGGTCATACAAATTCAGATCATTTAATTGACCAGGGCTATCAAGTTTAGAAATAGGTCATATAAACTCAAAGTAAACGATTCCTGCAGCTGGAGAGATGGCCAACACAAGGTTTAAGTTCGGTCCTCGGCATCCAACGACTTGTCTCGCACAGCACCCGTTCGCCAATATGAGCAAAGCCGCGGGTTCTTTTCGTGTATAAGTTGAAATTAGTTTTGTCTACAAACACAACCATACGGTTTACACTAGTGGTCATGAACCAGTTGGCCTATTGGCAGCGCTCCTCTTTCACCCGGTGGCTGATCCGTTCCACTGGGACATCGTACATTTTCTTGATATGTATTAGCGGTTCATCGAGAGCATGAGCTGTTGAAGAAGTGCTGAGAACAGTCCCCCTTCCGTCTGTAGGGTTGGCTTCATCTGGACAAGGGTGTAGACCGGATTAGCTGGCCATTGAGAGCACAAGCTATAGAAGAAGTGCTAAGGACAGTTGTCTTCATCTGGACAAGGGTGTAGACCGGATTAGCTGGCCATCGAGAGCACAAGCTATAGAAGAAGTGCTGAGAACAGTCACCCTTCCGTCTGTCGGGTTGTGTCTTCATCTGGACAAGGGTGTAGACCGGATTAGCTGGCCATCGAGAGTACAAGCTATAGAAGAAGTGCTGAGAACAGTCCCCCTTTCGTCTGTCAGGTTGTGTCTTCATCTGGACAAGGGTGTGGGTCGGATTAGCTGGCCATCGAGAGCACAAGCTATAGAAGAAGTGCTGAGAACAGTCCCCCGTCCGTCTGTCGGGTTGTTGTCTTCATCTGGACAAGGGTGTAGGCCGGATTTTCTTCCACTAGTTGTACCAGCCTGTTGACCACAGCTGGCGTCACCACGATGTTTTGCGGTTGTCTCTCACCACATGGGTTAACCATCAGTTAGACTTGAACATATAGGTATATGATAGACCAGGCTGTGGATCGTTGGATTCTCAATGTTTGTGCATAATATACGTAATATTCACCCTTCTCATGAGCAGCGATAAGTTATTTACGGTCTACATCTGTAATGGTTTAATAAGGCTCTCTGCGCACTCCTTGAACAGGTCCTCCGGTCTCTTCGTACGTAACAGCTGTACGATGCAAGTACAACGAAGACCGCAAAATGGCAACGCAATGTCAACGGCGGCCCTAATTTGCTTAATATAAGCCAATGCTGTAGGCCTAAAAACACGATATTGCTATTTTAATTTGAATGATCATTACCTAAATTCAGTTCACGTCACTATTACCTAATTTGTTATCTCAATCTCCATAATGAGCTTTATTGATCAATTCGTAAATTCAGTTCACTTGACTATTATCTAAATTGACTGACCTATTCCTAAATTGTGTGAATTACTACTGCATATGACGAGAAAAAGCTGTCAATATCTGTAGAATTAATTTAACTAATAAAATAACGCATTTTATGGAACTTATTAAGAAAAAATATTAGAGGAAATTAGAGGAGAGGAGCAGAACACACTGAAATTTAACGATATCGGTGAAGACAGCATCTTTTCGAGCCATCCATCCAACAGGGGCTGTATTGAAGAGGTCAGGAAAGAGATAGACTTCATCGCAGTGCTTCTTGGCAAGATATAAAAGTGCAGTGTAGTCCGTCATGCAGGCCAAATTGGCATTCTCTTCTTTCAACATCTGTGAAACAACATTCAAATTGTAAGACTGAAGTCGGTTTTCATTGGTTGATACGTTAAACATTATAAGGAATACAGTTAAAAGTAAAAATCTTACTTATCTCTAAACATGATGATACAGAAATGAGCATCACTATATCTATATATGTAAATTGACATGTATTATAGTACTGAACTCTACAAATGGCTTATAAAAACCTGTACACCAATTATTTTAGATAAAGAATCATGAGTAGTATATTATAACATTATATTGCTTACTGTGATTAAAAAATGTAATTCAATACACTTTAAGTCTTTTTCTTTTATTTGTGTACATATTCAGTGGTTTGCCTGTTATTTACGAAAATGTACGTCTATATATTGAATTTATGAGAAAGTTATTGCATTATTCATTTGAAATGATATTTTTAATGTTTAAACTTTTTCAAATTCAATGAATTTGTGGAAAACAAAAAAATAACCATAACTGTGTAGATAGAAGGATTTTATTTTCATTGTTTGCGTTTTCTATTTCATCTGCAAAAGATCTGGAACATTTGAAATACTATAGATAACTCAATGTACAAATAGAAATGTACTTAATATCGTTTAAGTAACGCAAAAAACACTAATAAAAGATACTAATCAATATTTTCTATAGTATATATACGAATATAAGTAAGAAGGAATCTTACCATCAAACCACAGCCGTCAATTGTATCTGCATGTACCTTTTTGCTGTTCAATAGTTTATAAATATTGCTTTCAGATTGCTAAATAAGGGGGAATACAAGAATACAAGAATACAAAAACAGATCGAGTCAAAACTAAAAAGGATTATAATTAAGATGCATTGTTTTTTTATTCAATGATACACACGATAGAAGTTAAAGTTTGTTCTCTATTTTTGGTAAGTTCATAATTTAATAAAAAATAAAATATTTCAGTTTCGTGCTTTTATCGCATGATGATATGTATGAATAAAGTTATATGCACGAATTATATATGACATTTTTTAAACAGCAGAATTTACATGAGTATATTCAAATTTCTGAATATGTTTATTATTGTATGTTCTGACTTTCATAAATATGTATATATATATATTTAAAATGTTGATATAATAATATTTTTCGTGTTACATATTTTATACTGAAATCAGCTTGCTACACTAATTGTTCAATAGGTTTTATACTTTTTAAGAGGCTGCTTTCGTTAATTAAATGTTAACGACAAAAGGAATTTATGTCCATTATCAAAATGCTTAAAAGAAAATACAGAAGATTACGTGATAGATAATATTGATCTCCTAAAATGCATAATATATCACGTACATGCAATCAACCCTAATAAGACTCCGCTAACTCGGATGCTCATGAGGCATATACACACTAAACGCGACGCGATGGGGTGGGCATTTAAATATGAAGTATGATAAACATATTTTTTCCCCAAAAACTGCAATAATAAATTCAAAATTTCATAATTAAAAAAATAATTAAAACAGTATGTTTTACATATTTGTTATGAACATGCTTTACTCATTATTTTTGACCGATTTTAAAATATATAATAAGGTATTAAACATATTTTTTAAACTAACTATGAAGTTTCAAATTTCAATTCTTTGGTCTCGGGATGTGAATAGGGTTAATTAGCAACGACAGAGAATACACTTATACAACAAAAACAGACATATAGACTGACTGCACAAGATGTATTGCTACATGGATTAGAATTCCATAAAAATATCATCAAATAATCAAGTTTGTTAAGTAAACCATATAATGTAAATGTTACAATGCTTTTTACAATACTTTTTACGCCACATTTATCAACGTTATTGAAGTAAGTGATGTAATTATGTTCCTAATCTTGAGAATTATAATCATTCTTTTTATTTTCTAATATATGGGTATGTCTATATCGATGGTATAAGATCGACTATACCCAAACCTAACATATAGTGACACTTCTTGACAGAGGCACGCGTTAATGTAATTGAAGATTAATATAGTTTTAATATTAATATTATTTATATATATATTATTTGTATTATATAGAGATGGCTTGTTCATTGTAAAATATCGAATTATTGTATATTAATTCATAAATATTCATTACAGTAAGTTTGGGAAATCAGAGATTCCCGAAATCCCTTGTGATTTATGTGCATACATACATATATCTTGATATTATATAATTTGAAATACGTATGATATAACCACATCATTCTACAGCTAGTATTCCAGTAAAAATATTTAGAAACTATTGTTTTTTACGAATTTAACGAGATGTCAGGACATGTTTTGTACGTTCTTAGTCTAACATATAGTATATATATAGTGAGAGACCAGGAGCCAGCAGGGGTCAGGATAGCAGCTAGCTGCGAAGCGAAAGAATTTCCACTTAAGTTACATTGTTTTATACACATCAAGGGTCTCTGAAATGAAAGTCAGCCGAGTATCCGGTGCTGGGTGTGACCTTTGGGCCTGTATTTCTGATTTCCCATAATAAAGAATATGAAAGATTTTCTAGTTTTAATCAAATTTTTATAAAAATCCATATTTTTTAGGCGAAAATATTTCTTTTTTATTTGAAAGATCCTTGATGTGTATACAACAATGTAAGGTAAGTGGATATTCTTTCGCTTTTCAACTACCCTGACCCCACTTGGCTCCTGGTCTAAAATGTACGAACGCAGATCTAATAAAATTGCGAGTACAGTTGTAATTCAGAGAAACAAAATATCAGAAAAGTTTGTTATTTGAGAAGTATCAGAGTCGTTTCCATGAATGTAAGAAACTTATTAATTATAATCGAAAATAAGCCGAGTTTAATTACAGTTTCCAATATCCTTCGTTATCGAAATAAACAAAATATATGAGGGCATTGATTTATTCTGGGAGGATATTTTAGACAAAGAGAGATGTCCGCTTAACTCAGCTCAGGGACCGGGGGAGAGGCAGGGGGCTTACACTGAGTGTGGAATCCAAATTCGTTCCTTTAGGTACAAGAGGCAGAATCTTATCTTGGGCTGCGAGTTCTTCCAAAGAATTGATATCGACTGCAGTGTTCTTTACCGTCAGAAAGGAGGTGAGATCGGCTGCATAAAACGGAAAACACGGAAGTGATGAATAGGAGAATCAATGAAGATAATCCGTCTTGGTAAAATATCAACAGTTGGACAATTATTTATGAGTATAAGGTACAGAAAAGCTGTCGATATTTAGACATTCTTTATGGAGTGTATGCGATGTGAGAGGGGTATGAAAGTGCATACATACTATACTTAGTTACTAGCTAGTCTATCGATGAATTTGTTCCCAGAAAGAAGACTGTAAATGCATTCCATTTATGCACGATGCTGAAAGTAAGGACGTTTTTGTTCAATTAGAGGGCATTATACGTAATGAAAAAACCGCCGGTTGAAATTGAACATTTTGAAATTAATAATGTTACGATTGCCTGCTATCAAAGCTAATTGAACTATATATATAAATTAAACAATATAATACGTACCTATTAGAAAGACAGCATGAATTATTTTGATTAAAATGATTGTACTTTTCCATTTTTATTTAATATTTTTATTTTGTTCATTATAAAAAACCTGCCGAAAAGTTTAATGAACATTGTGATACTGCATTAATAATTTTAAACACCAGAAACACAGTTACGAAAAAAAGTCGAATTTTGTAGTTTGGAATAATCATTGATTTGAATTTTTTTCGCAGTATTAGATGCAAGAAATATAGATTATTTGCGTAAAACGGAAATGTAAACTTTTAATACAAATTAATATAATATTTAAGAAACAATATATGAAATAAGACATATTTTTTGATTATATAACAAACAATTAAATTTAAATAAAGATTGACATTAATTTGTAATAACTTGCTCATTGAATTTATGAATCCACCATTATTTTTTTTACAGAAATGTGCTTTAATTGTTTAGACATTTTCAACGGATAACAAAGCAAGTCGTAAAATTAAAAAATCGTAAAATAAGATCTTGCAATTTAAATAGTCGTATTTAAAAGGTCGTATTCAAACAGTCATACTGTAAAAGTCGTACATATTTTTACAATCGATTTTTACAACTTCAGTCACGTTTAATTATTGCACAATACCTTTATTATTGATAATTACCATTGTTTATCTTTGTTTATTATTGAATATTATTGTTTATCATGGTGTATCGTTGATTTTAATTGTTTATTATTGTTCATCGCGGCAGAAGGTTAGGTTCTGTCGATATAAGTCATTTTCTTGGGAGAAGTATAACTGTCTGGCGTGCAACCTGTATAATAATACATCTGTTCAAAGCATAGATTTGGGAAGTTTAGGAGGGGGGGGGGGGCGGGCGATATAGCAATATATGAATATA
>JAYRBW010145132.1:0-36684 GCA_036023295.1 Invenusta paracnida | reverse complement strand
TTTCTTTACTCTATGAGTATACGCATGTTTCTTTACTCTATGGGTATACGCATGTTTCTTTACTCTATGGGTATACGCATGTTTCTTTACTCTATGAGTATACGCATGTTTCTTTACTCTATGGGTATACGCATGTTTCTTTACTCTATGGGTATACGGTGTGGAGAATATAAATGGCGCATCCAACCATGACCACAAACAACAGTTTCAAGGGTAAATGAAGCACTTGTCTGGTTGAATTACAGCAAGCACAACGATTAAAGAATTTATTGATAATGATTATTAATATTATCCACCTCTCATATATCTGTCACATTAAAAACTCAAATAAAATTATTCATAGAATTAAATTTAAAAAAATAATTAACCGTTAAAAATATAATTAGCTTTGTTTTAAATTGGAAGATTTCTTTGTTTTTAACTCATTTTCACTAATTTTTCGTTACATTTTATTTATTTTCCTATTATTTATGATGATCGCTGGATAAAACAATAATAGGCCTTAATTATTGCATAATATTGACTTTCAACACTGTTATTTTTACTGTAAATTGAGAGTTGAACTTCGTATTCCTGGAATATTGATAGAGTATAAATAGTTTTTGAATGAAGGTAATTAGGAAGTCTTGGTTATGGAAGGCAATATAAAAGAGACAAGACTTCGGGGTGCACCAAGAATGTAACGAAAATAATGCCTGTACAAGCAACTAGCTAAAGATCGTAGAGAATGGAGAGAGTGTTGTACTGGGGGTCATCCTCCGTCACCCAACGTCGCAGTAATGATGATGGTGAAGACTTTAACTTTACTTTAAGAATTATATCAAGTACATAGGTATACAATTTATAAATGATCCTTCCTTTTCCTCATTCTAAGATAAGATAACGTGTTTTAGCCAAAAAATTGAATTCACCATAAAATATAAGGAAAACTTTTTTTCTTGTCATTTTATTAGTTGCATCTTCTTCTTCTTCTTCTTCAGTTGGATCAAGTACTCTAAAATTTGTTCACGCATACTGATTACATATTGATGGGAAAGTCAATCTCTCCATTTGCTTTTTAGATAGAAATTGTATTATTATTTACTATTTACTATTTTATATTAATTATATATAAACATATGTATATTTATGTGAGTTTCATTGCTTCTGTAAAAATCATTCGACTTTGCCAGGTTTGCTCTTATATTTTTATGAATTTTTCAGTTTATTTAGATATACATATGTTACTTATTAATATATACTTATATGGATTTTTAGTGATATTAATTGTTACAATTAAATTTGGGGGCAATTTTTATGTTAATTTTTTTATTGGCTGTTCTTCATATCATTAATATTAATTTAGCATTCTTGCTTTTGAGGAGCTCGTTTCTTGACTTTCATTTTTGCAACGCTGTCGTTTTTGTTTAAATAATAAAAAGAATAAAAAAAATTTCATCGAAATTGACCCATTTAAAAGTATCTAAACACAATTTTAAAAGTTCATCTTAGGTGCATTTTGTTCCTTAGCGCTTTCTGATTACACTGACACCATATATATAGAAATTCTTTATTGTTGTCTTCCGATAATAGTTAGTTATCCGATCTCCATTAACTTTTTAATACATTTTAACCTGATTTATTAGCGGTCGAATCAGGTTAGCGCTCCTTAGCATTAGTTACTACAAGCTAATTGCTGACGCTCTTTTTATTGGCTTGACGATGCAGTAGCCAATTTTATTACTCTATGGTCTAATCTATGATTTCGATATAATGAATTTAATGAGATTTATGAATTTCAATTAATGACGCATGAAATAACCGATTTCTACAATGCAAATCGTTTGGTGTTAAGTTTTAATTGATTGAAACTACATATCAGTGAAATAATTCTCATAATGTTCTATTTTTACTGATACAGGTTTACTTTCTAGAATTAAGTTTATAAATAATGAAGCAAACAATTTCAATTTTTTGGACATGTAAGTAATACATTCAGTTGAATATATTTTACAATAATTAATTTTCTTATCTAAATACAAAAAAATGAATATTTTATCAATCTCAATCTCGTTCTCATTAATCAGAAAAAATTAAAATATTTAATCTTTGGAATTAATATTATACTACATAAATTTGAGTAAAGAGCACAAATTGTTATAAACTGAAATGACAAATATCATCAAAAACAGGAGACAATATAATTTAAAATTCTACCTAATTCAATCGCTTGAGAAACAAGAATAGGTACAAAGTCAAGGATATGATTTCATACTTTTTCACAGATGCTTCACATTGTCAGGGATAACAACTTGCATGTGTCACAATCACAAAATAGCATGTACTATAAGGCTACTATAAGGCTCAGCAGAACATGTAAATTTATATATGACCATCGACGTTGTAACCAAATTTTTAAGAGGATAAAGAATATAACTTTTTGTTTCTGAAAACAATATTATATTCATGCTTATATAAGATTTTAAAGTTTTTAAATGGATTTAGCAAAGGGAACAAACAAAACAGAAAATATAGTAGACATTTTAAATTGCCCTTTTTCTGCCGGAAAATTTTGCGTCTCTCAAAATTCTAATAAAGCCTATTACTTCATAATTAATGCATCATTCACAGGTTCACCAGTAAAAGTCTTTACAAACATGCAGTTTGTGATAAATTCTACTTCTTAAAAAAGTGTATGACTATAATGTTTTTAATTTTGTCACTTTTGAATTGCTATCCTCGTATAGATGGTTGTGAAAAAGACTTAAGTTTGTCAGAATTTAAATCAATGTAGGAACTTTCAAGCTTTGTGTTTTGTTTGTCATTATAAACAACGCCGTAATTGTTTGCCGTAATGCGCCGTAATGGAGGGCACAGCATTTTATTTTTACTCTACTTGTTACAAATGTATATTATGCTCCTAGCATATGCTTTAGCTAATTGTTTATAAATGTGTTATGTATTAATAAATTAATTGTTTTACGCTATCCCCTGCGTTTTTCTCAGTAATTAGATAAACGCTAATATCTAATAAATAGTATAATTTGAAACACTATAACTACTTACGTGAAATGGTTTCTGAGATTCCAATGTACTATTTTCTAACAAAATGCATCACATTTTTTATGAATATGTATATAGAGAAGACTGAAATGTATTACAATATACCCTCAATAATTTTTAGTATAGAACAACTTAATTAAATTTATATACTTTATTTAATATTGTGTTGACCTTTTTCGATTATCGAATTCCAGTGTTTACTGCCATCTACTGTGAAGAAGTCTGGAATCGTACGTAAAGATATTTACCTAATCAATGCACATTATATTTAATATCTTCTATTTTAGAAATTATTATTTAATCATTGATAACGTTTGGATTTTGGTTTGACAATATTATTTTATTTTTTATTACAAAATGAATGGAAGAATTTCAATTTATTACTGTATTTCGATATATATATATTCGAACCGAAATAAGTATCATATCAATGTCAAGTTCTTAACATAGATGTCAGAGGGTCGCCTGAATAAGAGTGATATTCTTAATTTCCTATCTAAAATTTGGCTATTTCGAGGTTTAAATAAGAGCTTCAGCAAAAAACTGAATATTTGAGTCACTAATAAACAACAAAATAGTAAAATTGAAATAAGTCATTACTGATTAACGCTGAAACTGTAAAATTGAAATAAGTCATTACTGATTAACGCCTAAACTTTAAAATTGGAATAAGCGCGTGACTGGAATAAGCGTGTACATAGCATCCCTGGAATATCAAATATAATTATGTAATTTCATGTGCATGTTCAAATACGCTCCTATTCAGTGACGCGCTTATTCAGTCTCCCCAATGTAAATTAAGTGTTCAGTGCATGACCTAAACTACGTATTTTGAAATTAATTTATGTAACGTTTTTCAATAAATAAAGTTAATATAAAAGGGCTAATCCCTATCCTTTTTACGCATCCATATCGCGGGAGGGGGAGGTAGCTCATTAGATCACCCCACCCCTAATTTTAAACTTCCAAAAAATAAAAAGTACATTTTTATAATTTTATAAATATTTTAGAAAAAATAAATATTTTAGCAAATAAAGCGTATTTTTATTCTACTTTTAAATTAAATAATCAGTTCCCGAATCACAGTTTCATCGCTACTGAGTGATAGATGGATTTTTGATATATAAAGTATGTTTTGCTATTTTTTAAAAAAGGTACATTTTTAGAGTGTGTTTAAGTGTTAAAAATATACAAGCTTTATTTTAAGAAAAATCACGGGACCTTATATTGCTTCATATATTGATTTAAAAATCACAGAAAAATGCGGAAAGGTTAAAGGACCCCCCTCCCCCCTGATTAGACAGAATTAATAATTATTCAAAAGTATGCAAAACACATTAGAAAGTTATTCTATTTTAGTTGTCTAGGCAATTGTTTCTAACCATCGGCAAAATGCTATCATTTTTATTTTATTTCCTTATATTTGACTAGTAACTTATATTCTAAACTTAGAAGTACGCTCTCTATACGACGCTTATATTTATTCTAGTTAAATCATCACCAATGTATATGCAATATTTGATTTCGAATTCAGTGATAATTTACTGACAAAAATACTGACATTTTACTGCAGCGTGCAACTAAATTAAAAAATAATATCTTAGACTTATGAATTATCTTATCGTTATTGAACAATATTTGAGTAAACCATAAAGTATTAAATATAGTATAAATAAATCCTAACGTATGCATAAGTTATAGCTTTCTTTATTCATGTTTTTGGAATAGTTTACGTATTCTATTTTGGTATTCTATTCATTAACTTGTCTTTCTCAAGTTTTAAAGTAATATTATTTTTCATCTTACGAATGTTATTAACGTAATAACATTTTTAGGAATATGGCAGACACCATTAAACAACGATACAACAGCTTTTAAGGTGCAAGAAACTAAGTTTCTTATAACCAGTAAGATTCTATATTATTTATTTTTTCATTATATAAATTATTATAAATAATTAATTGATTGTTTGATTTGATTTTATGGATAACAATTTTTTTTAAACATTTAACTTATTAATCGTAATTCACAACGTTTTAATTACATGCATTATAAATTATTTATTAACTATTTAAATATGAAGTACGAGTAACATAAATCAAAAAGAATTGCGTAAATCAAAAAGATATTGATCTAATCAAATGAAATATTTTGACAATCCTTGTAATATATGTTTTTCTTTTTTTCAGCAAAAATGATAGATGAGTTCTTTAAGGAATTTGAATTTCTTGATTTAGATTCAACTGGTAGGTGTGTATTTCTACTATACATTTTACTAAGTTCACAAAGGTTTTAAAATTTTTTAATTAGTCATAAAATATTGAAAAACCAACATTTAGAATTCTGGTGCAAATATATTTTTTAAATGGTAAGTATGGAAATAAAACATTATTTATTTATGTTGAATAAGTTGGTAATAAATATGAAGCCAAGTTCATTCATAAATAATCTATTAAAATAATCCAAAGTATGATCCAAAGTTATTATCAGTTAGATACACTAATTGAAATTACAATATACAAGAAGATACAATTTATTAATAAGGTTAAGAACAACTAATTGTGCCTACTTTTATATTGTAACTTTAATCGCTTACGTTTCAATCTCGATAAATCAAAAATTATAATTTGCTCAGCTCGTCATGCACACTTCTACTAAATGCACTACATGTTGGCAGTAAATGTGCAGTGAACTCTTTAAATGTTAAGTATTTAGGTGTAGTCTTGAACAATAGTTTTCACTTGATCATTATATTTGTCAAATCAGGAGATAATCTTTTTCATTCAACAAAAAATGTTATAGCATCCATCGCTAAATTAAAGATACACGATGACTTTATTCGGTGGCTGCTGCAAATCTGAAGAATGAACGAAATTTGTTTATGATTTTGTATTGCTGAGGTAGCTTCTAACTTAGTGTCAGTTTTTAGAATCACAATTCAGTTTTAAGTGCTAAAAATCACCGCTTGATATTTTCGTAAAAATATATAGTTACTCAATTCCGCAAATAAAAAAAGAAGCTCGAGGTACTTGCGTTTCAAGCTGGATTGAAGAGGCCTTTCGCATATAGCTAGAAGGTTACTGCATTTTGACTAGCGTTATGATTACGTTATTTAATTTCAAATGAAAAGAAAGTTCATGATATTGGTGTCATATTTTAGCTTGTTGGACTTTCACATATAAATTGAAAGTTCATGATATTGATGCCCTATTTTAGCTTGTTATTTAATCACATATGATGAATTGGATGTAAACAAAATATGGTAATTCTAATTTACCCAATTCGGATTAACATGCTTCTTAAGTAGATGTGGTGTATTAATTAACTGATTACTTACTTTATATGCTACTATAATATGTGTATATAATTATTTTTATACGTTTATTTTAAAATTAAAATTTACAATAACTATAAATGATATAAATGATAACTTATCCACAAAAGTTGTGCTTTGTACGTATTATTATTATTGATAGTATTACTCTATGGTATCCACTTTGATTTTTCTTTGGTTAGATTTGTGATTTGAAATAATATTTGTATTAATTAGTTGATATTTTAATGAAACTATCAAATAATAAATGATTAAATAATTAATAAAAGAAAAAGCATGAATTATATAGTTTGTATACTGGCTTCCTAATTAAATTTTCTTAGACTTATCTCTTCACAATTCATAATAATTGTATATATATTATGTCTTTTAACTATTGTACCCAACCCCACCACCCCCCCCCCCCATCTTTGTTGCCATCTAATCATGAGTCCTAGACTCATTGGTAAACTTTATAAATACAAATACTATCTTTATATATATTTAAGATACAGACTAGAAAGTTCTTCTACTTCTCTCTGGTAAATATGTTATTTATACAATTTTGCTATTGGTGTACCTTTATGTGCCATTGCAAAAATCCTGTAAACAAAGTTTATAATCAATAACATTTATTTGTAGCGCAACATGTTTTACTGCATAACAAATAACATCATCCAGTAAACAGAATTTGTGAGACTATACAATAAAGATCCGAAATTAAATTTGAAAGACAATTTAGATACAACAATTATTATCATTATTAAGTAAAGATTTATTAGAGGACAACAAGAAATATTTACAAGAAAAAATAATATGTTAAAAAAGAGAACTAGGATAAGCATTAGAAACAAGCATGTGATGTAATCTCAGGAAATGGCCATATAAAGAAGAACACCAATTACAGCAAATACGAAAAGCACGATTTAAAAACAATTCATAAGACCAGTTTTTTAAGAAGATGAGCAAAGAGCATTACAATTTAAGAGTTAACTAGTATATCAATGGGCTTAAGGAAAACAGAACTGGAAATAGCATTATTACATTTAGAAAGAGTAATTCAAAAAAGGAAGAGATAAAGAATTTAAATAAACATGTTGCGTTAAAAATAAATGTTTTTTTTATTAACTTTATTTGTGTTTTTTTAATAAGTAAATCCACTGTCTTGCTAAATTTATAGTATGTATTCACTAAAGATGTATGCAAACCTTATAATAATCAAATATATGCTTTAAGTGTTTATGGGTTTTCAATTTTTGCTTTTTAAATATATTTTCTAATAATTTAAGGAGAGAATGTCTTTCGTGTCTTGATGTTTCAGACCATCGTGTAATGGAGGCGTCTCACCTCCTTTCCTTTGGAAAAACTGCGTCGGTTAGCTCCGAATTCACAAATCACAATACAGCGGATTATGCGCTCGATTGGGACGATGATACTATATTTCAAACTAGCAATGGTGAGGGGGAGTTCTTCAGCGTCGATTTATTTCAAGAATACATGGTCACCTACGTAAGCTACTTGAATCGTCTGGACAGCAATGGAGAAGAGCTCGGTGATCACTATCTTAAAGTAAGCTTACTTTAAGCTCAATGTTTTCATTCTAATTGCATAAATTATTGAAGTTTTATTTTTTACTTTATTCATTTACGTTTAGTTGAGTTAATTTAACTAATTTATATTAATTTACTTAAATTTAATAGAATTTAATTATTTTCACATTTGTTAATTTTGTTTGATTTTGTTTAGTTTCGTTTAGTTGTTACCTCTTTTATAATTTGTAAAAAATATTTAATATAATATTTGACATTCCTAATTATTTAAAATCTTGCTCAAATTGTTACGAGTATTAAATGATGGAATTCAGAGGAATTCAAAAGCTATTTATTTCAAATTAGCTATAAAAAATTAGAAAAGGCCTAACCATTATTAAATTTAAATTAAATTAAATGAACATTGTCTGGTTTCCTTAAAAAATAATGTGAATTTACCATAGAATTGTAAACTAGATCTGCAATCTAAGAAATCTCAATACGAAGTTAGAACTCTATCATTCTATCAGATTTCCCAATGTTTTGCAATAATCTTATTAGGCAATCAATATCTTAATTTCCTTAGATTACAGATATATGTAGTTAAATCTATGAATTTTAAGTTCACTATTATGCGTCTTTCAATGGATAACAAATCTCATATTTGTGTGTGAATATATTTTATGGTTCCATTCCAAAAACCGAGTTAAACATAAAATCAGCAATAGAATCAATGCATCGACTCTCACTTAAACTTAACTTCACTACCTCTGTATTGAAACAGTTCACGCCTGGTCCAATGAAGGGTGCCTCAACGGCGGTCTACCTCTATAAAGGCATTACAACTAATGGCCAGCAGTTTCATTTTGTTGTTCTGCCTCCTTATCGACCTATTCGTCATGTCTCCATCCACCAGACAGGAGCACCCGTTAAACGTTACCTCAGTCTGGCGAACGTGAAGGTATATGGAATAACACCGGAAAGTAAGTGATAGCTATACTCAAAGAGGTCCAATTAAGAGTTAAATCTTGATCATAACTTCAAATTTACAAAAAAATCTTATCTTTTACTATTATACGTGCACTCGGAAACTATAAACTTTAAAAAAATAACCTTCGCTACACGTACTTTTTCTCTACTAACTTTTGAATCCATAAACATTGAATTATATAAGGTTAGACTATATAGGCTTGAAAATTTGACCCTATTTAATTCGATTTAGCTGCGTAATGTTCTAAAACTAGATCATATCAGAGACAATTCCTTAGATTCCTTCATTTCATTTAATTTAATTTAATTTCGTTTCATTTGATTTTAATATTTATTATTTGATTATATGTCAATAAATATCTTATAAAACGTTAACAAAATACTAACAAACTAGGTATATACTTAACTATAGTTAATCCACATTATTACTTTATTCTTAAGTAATATTATTTTGTACAGTTGTAAACGATGACTATTTTTATGGCTTATGACATTAAAAGTGAAACTCTTGATCAATTAAACGTCAGAATTCCAATCAAAATAAATTAATAAATCCGATTATCTGAGACTTAATCTTTGACCGGCTATACAACAACTAACATAACTTTCTAGTAAGTCTCCGGCCAGTAAAAAAACAGAAATGTCAATCAATAAGTGTCATGTCTTATATATCATAAATCAATTTGATTTGGTCGTATCAAGACTAAGACAAGATGATCAAAATGCAAGAAAGCGTAAGACAGATTCTGGCTTAATAAGGAAATTTTGTTCATCAGAGAAAAGGAATGTTTTAAGTTTAGCTGTAACACCTCAAGGTTCTCCAACTAGAGGCCATTTTAGTCAGCGACAGATCGCAAATCTGTTACAAATGTCCAAAGGGACCTCATTTACGATTTTAAAGAAATTGGGATTAAAATGCTATAATGAAGAATCAAATGCAATATACTCACAGCTCGTCACAAGGAACAAAGAGTAATTAAAGCAACTACAATGCTTGATAAATAAATATATAAATCAAATGGTAAACTTTGAAAAAATGTGTCCAAGTATGTTTGAAGATATCCATCATGTAAGGAAGAATAGACCATGGACATGTCAACAAGATGAAGCCGCATACTACTACTGCTACAGTAGAATGGCATCAGCAACGGCATATTGGATCAAACGACCGCAGCGATCATCAAGGTGGTCATTTCGAATATTACTAACTGAATATTTGAAAATTTGTAATACTCATTTTGTAAATATACTCATTCGTTTTGTAATAAAATTTTGATTGACTAAATATCTAAAAGTTCTGTTTTTTTATTTTTTACTGGGCACCTTGTAGTTTGATTATATGCGTCCCTGCTGACAATTGCTAATGAAATCGAAAGAAATGTCAATTGAATTTCAAATTTATCGATAATTTGTTGTATTTGATTATTTTAAATTGTTAAAACATTATATGCTATCATCCAAATTTTGCTAAAAAACAAATTTAGTAACATCGATGAGTAAATATAATAGAGAATAAATATTTGTTCCACGTTATGATGTCATTCTCCAGGGGAAAATAGTCACTTATACTATCTACCTAATGATTGCCATGTTCTTTAATGATGACGTAATATCATAGATATTTGTTTTACTTTATATAAATAGATTGTTTATCTGACAAAATTGGCGTAACAATTTGATAAAGTATTATTATAGTCAATAATAAAGATCCTTTCAAGATTTTTGATTAACACAATAAAAAAGACTAGTAAAAATTTCCATATGGATAGATTTTTGTAATAATATGCAAATGAGTTAGTATATACTTAATTTTCGAAATGATATATGTTGATCACAATTTAAAATACACAATACCTATGTGCAATAGAAATATTTTAGATTGCCATTCTATGTATATTGATTCATTTCCATGCTTAATATATTAATTGTCCAATCAAATGTTATAGAATACAGCAGATAGCTACTGAGTTTTTTAGGTCAGTAAATTTTTTTTCATTATGACATATTAATTATTTAGTAGAATATTTGTTTCAGAAATAAAAATAGCCGCTTTGTTATCAACAGACATACCATTCAAACAAGACTACATTGCCATATTGTTTCTAAACAACTATCGTTCCCATGACGACCTGTTTAGTGCACAGAGAGATTTACTATACAAATCTTCTTCACGCGGGAATTGTGTTTTGGCGAGCTAACACAAGCTATTTCGATATGGGGATGCTCTATGACGACCTCGTGGACTCGGAGTGCAGGTGCTACAACTTTGAGAACATTCAAGTTCCCCTTTACATCAAATTTTACGAGGTCTACGATTTGCGCTACATTGTCCTCCACTTAAGAGACCCCGATATGACCGTCAACAAGTTTGATATCAAGGTACCTAAATGCATGACAAAAATCATGTTTTTCAAAATTATTGATTACATTTTCACATAAAGTAAAAATAAGCGATAATATAGGAAATTTTTCTTTCTATTAGACTCTTATGATATATTTGATACATTTTGATTACATCTCTGTACACGTCTCTGGTTGTATAATTATCTCGATTAACCTCTGTTTACATGGTCCTAAAATCATTTAACATGATTGCGGATGATCTTGAGATGTCTTGATAATATATACTTACCTCTAATTACCACTGGTTAACTCATAGATTTGACTTTAAAGGACTATTAATGACCTCTGATAACTTCTGAATAATGACTTCTAAATGCTTCAAGTAACATATAAAATGACCTACATTGATTTTGGATGTAATCGGATAATTGGATAATTGGATAATCTCTGATAGTATTGATTTAAAAAACTTAATTATCACTACTGACCTCACTACTGACCACAATGACTTCTAATAATCTCTCACAACGTCTTATTGTATATTCCTAAAATTACCAACGATAACTATATAGATGCCACCCCACCCCCCTCCCCTCTCCAGTATTTTGGAAGATATATTGATATGTGTCCTTATTCTGACCAGGTGGGACTCAAAGATGAAATGGGAGATTTCACAGAAGCCGTGAAATATGTAAAAATGTCAGGAAGTATCGTGGACATTGTAACTCTGCCTCTCATCTCAACAGCCCGCACAATTATGATTAAATTTCTTCAGAGCATCACTATATGCGAAATTGCGATTTACAAGTGAGTGTAAAGATGCTGCAAATTTGTTCATCGAACAATTTTTGTTAATTATAACATTATGTATCATGACAACTTGCACAGAACATGTGCAATCTTATACAGTACTCCATTTTAATCAATAATTATGTAATATTTAAAAAAGTTATGTCCAAAAATTAAATTCACGGCATACTGTAATTTTTATGTACCACAGTAGATAATAACAATAAGTCAATTATAAACAATATAGTATTTTCAAATATGTCATCATTGTACGCTAATCAATTATATATCAAAGTTCTTATAGACTTTTAACGTGACTGACTTGGATAATGTAGAGAAATATAATAAATATACATTTTATGTATAATGTATTACTTTATAATTAAAAAATATTAATATATCAAAAGGGTGTCATCTCGTTTCGCCTAATGCTGTTTCGCCTAAACTTGTTTCGCCTAAGCACGTTTAGTCTACTAGCTCTATTTCCGTTTGGACTAATAATTCAGAATATAAGCATTTTTTATTACATATAAAATGGAATTTTAAAATTAAAGATATATAAACTGTTAGACATAGAATTATGTAAAACATATAAATTGGAATATATGTACTTTTAAAATGTCAATTATTTCTATCTAGCTGTTTGAGAGTCCCAGCCACAGCGCCTGCGTAATGATAAGCGGTTATTTCATTGTTAAGAAGACGGTTTCTCAGTCACAAAAGTCGCTCGGTGACACTTCTGTATGCGGGACGTTATTGTGCTAGTGCGTTACCGGTCTGTACCAGGCGGACTTGTTGCTCAACCCAAACTTGCTGCTCTTTTTAGATAATTTCGATGAATTGAAACATATTGGCTAACTTACTTCACAACTAACACGAATTAATTATAATAATTTTAATCCAAATGAAATACAATAGCCGAATCGGTACAAACTACACTCACAAAGTATTACGTAATCGTGAGCGGCATTAACCATAGTTAGGTGAACAGTGTTAGGCGAAACGCTATGTAAGCATCAAAAGTTATAAAATGTTATTTTAATCCGATTATCAAATGATATATATGTATATGGAAAAAATATTAAAATTACATCGTATAAATAATTAATAAAAACTTACAAGTTTTAGTCGAACTGCTAGTTATCATAGTTCTAGGAGTACTTTGGAAGTTTAGAATGGTCAACCTTCTGATTTAAAGGCCGATGTGCTACCACTGTGTTTCTATTTTCACAGGTCTTATAGAGCGTTTCACAAAAAATAAATGATTAATAACTAAATATAAATAATAAAATTGTATGTATATTATTGAAATTATATCATTTTGTGAATCAATGTATAAGATATATGTGAAATTAGAAACAGAGTGATAGTGCGTCGGCCTTCAAGCCAGAATAGGTTGTCCATTCGAAACTGTCACAGTACCTACTGCTCGACTAAAACTTATTGAAAACTTCCAAATTAACCATTTGTTTCTTCAATTTTGTTGTAGAGTGGCTTCACCTGATCCATACAACCCACGAAATGAAACACATCCATATGAGTAATAAAATTATGGAAACTATTTCATTTAGACTATTTAGAGGCTAAAATAAAAATATATAATCTTTTTGTATGTCTTTAATATACTTAAATATGTAATCATTTAATAATGTAATATGCATGCAGTATATTATATTCTACCTATGTATTTAACTTTATTTCATCTAGGATTTAATTATACTAAAAATGTTCTGCTTTATTAGTAAACACGTATCTTATTATAGATTAAGAAGCTAAATATACAAAAGATATTCTCTTAAATTTCATTTTGTTCTCTTTTTGGTTTAGTTCATGGCAATTGACATTTTGCTTTGCCATTGGAGAACATTCGTAAAACAAAAACCTTTTAATATATTCAAAAATTCATACTTCATTTAAAAAAAACTAATAAAACTTGCTTTCGTAGCCAGCGCGAAATAGGTTAATGCAGGTTAGTATGTCGATGTAATAAGATTTCGTATTGATACATTAATGATTAATATTTCTGTCTTACATATATATAGGTATATACTAAAAGGCGAAATCTAATAATTTGTCCGAATTTAGACGAATTTAATCATTAATGTTTGAAATACATTGGGTGAGTTTATGTTTGGTTTTGAACACCCATTGTCTATGACGCTTTTTCTATAGTAGGAGTGGAAACCATTCGATATATTATTGTCATTGATTTAGATAGCTAATCTTTTCCATAGCCATTTGAAATATTTGAGATTATTGACATACACGTTATTGCCTGCATAAGTTGCAGGCCAAATAAACATTGATAACAACAACAAAATGATGTGAATTGTCCACTCCAGAAACTTCTTTCAAAAAATGAAAGTGCAGTTGTTAAGCGAAAGTACGCTACGGAGAAACATAATTGTCCAGTTGAAGCGTTTAAAAAATATGTAGCTCTTCTTCCTAGTTCTACAAAAGAGAACACTCTGATCCCAATGTGTACTAAAGCTGTTTTTTCGTCAAGTGCTATTTTAGGCAAAGACACTCTTGGTAACTTCATGGTTCACCTTTCCAGTAACGCAAACCTTCACAGACGGTATACCAATCATTGTATCAGGGTTACTGTAGTCAGTGTTTTGAAAAGAAAAGGCTACAGCAATGAGGAAGTGACGTCTATAACTGGACATAAAAACTCAACACCTGCGCAAAGGTATGCTCATATTTTGAACAGTTCATCACTTCACAAGATTAGCGATGCCCTGGAAAAAGGTAAGAACACCAATAATGAAACTTCGCCAATGTCTTCAACATCGCGGAAATTGGAAAAGATTACAACGTCAGTGAAAATGGATACACTCAAATAGCAACATATTCACAATCTGCGGAATCATCAGTTGAAATTGAAGTAGAAATAATTGTGTCAAAAAAAATAATGATTTTTTCGCCATCAGAAGAAAGATATGATTCGGCCAAAATCATTCACATTCATGATCCTTTTGAAAATTTTTTTTTTTGTTACTTGTAACAACTTTTAAAAATGTGTTTTAAGTGCCTATTATGTGGCATCTATATTTGTCTAGTTAGTTATTGTACAGGGTTCTCAGAAAATAACTATACAGTAGAAATCGATTTTATTTATTAAAACCATAAATACATACAACAAATATTTATGTACATATCTATGACTTTGAAAATAACTATACAGTAGAAATACAACAACATTCTTGATAATACATTTTTCTGTGATGAAACTTGCGTTTTACCTCTCTGGATATTTATTCAGATATTTATTTGGCTGAAATATGTCTTCCTTTTGTTTACCAATTAACTGAAGAAGAAGAGTTGGGTGGTTGGTTCCAACAAGACGGAGCTACAGCACGTACCTCAAACAATTCTCTATGAACAATATCTGAATATTTCAATGACACCTGATAATTTCCGGCCAACCCGATCACCAGATATGTCTCCCCTGATTATTATTTATAGGGAAAATTGAAGGATAGTGTATACAAGAATTATCCTCATTCACTTGAAGAGATAAAAGCATCTATTACAAAAAGAATTACAACAATTCAGCAAGATGAGACAAGAAGAGTATTTAAAAACATGTACTGAAGATTTGAACTTTATCATCATTTCCAGCATTTTCTATAGATAAATCAATTTTTGTACGTAAATTTTGGACACTCTTTTATTTATTTTTGTACAGATTTTGTGTAAATTATACATTCTTATAAAGAGGATTTATGTTGTTTAGTTAATTTTTATACGTTTTAATAAATTAGATTTCTACTGTATAGTTATTTTCCGAACACCCTGTATTTTGTATATAATAAATATAAAATTATCACGCAGAAATGCATTTAATATATATTTCAAATCAATCTCTATGGCTTATAAGGAATAGACATAAACATTTGATAGACCAATAACAATAAAACCTAATTTTTATTGTTTACTAATTTTTAAAACCTAAGTCATGATTTATTCTATAAAACTAATAAGTTCAAGATTCAAAATTCAAAATTTAATCGATTTCAAAAAATAAATATTTTTTATAAAAAATCAAGGTGTTATTATTAAATTCACAAAATATTGTGTTGGGTAAAGATACATTGGGAAACTTCATGGTGAATCTATCAAAAACGCAAAATTACACAATCGTTACACTAATCACTATGTTCGCGTCACCGTTGTCAGTGTACTTAAATATAAGGGATACAGCAACGAGGAAGTGGCATCGATAACATAACATAAAAACGTCACATCGGATGAGTCGATCTGTTGAAGAAGGAAAACTAAGTAACGAAATCGAGAAAATAGCATCTCAAGTTTTTCTTCGGGATCAAGTCCAATTAATCCTGTACCAGAAAAACGAGTACAATAAACTGAAGATATTGACATTATTATGAAAAAGATGTAGAAGTTCTCCGAAATTTCGGAGTTGGAGGCGACTACATCCAAAATTATTCACATGCATGGACCCATAGAGTAATTATACATAGAAATAAAAAAGAGTCAAAACTCTATGTATAATTACTTTATGCACGGACCTTTCAATAACAGCACCATTACATTTTGAAGTTTGTTATCAGTTATTTTTAATTTAAATGTATTTTTGTTATTTATATAATAATAATATTGAATTTTTAATAATCAGACAGAAAATATGCATTTCTGCCGTATCGTAACCAGCAGAAAGGCATTTCGATTTCGATTTTATTTTTATTGATTTTACTAAATAGATTTTAATCAGAAAATATTAGTTAAACTTTAACAATGCATATTTTTAATCGCTAATATTACAGGCTAAAGTGTATTAAACGTTTTAATGGTCCATTTTTACATAAATGAAGAAACTCAAATGAATATATCAGTTAATCTTAATAAACTATTTAATATAAAAGGATAAAAAGTAATACGTTTAATATAATTACTAATAATTTTTTCAGATTCATTTCAACTATTTTAATAAATGTTTGTAAATATATTACATATGTATATGGATTTTTCATAACCACCGTTATAATTCTTGACACCATTTTTTACACCAATTTCATCTTTTGCCTAAATTTTATTAATTTTATCAACTACGTGTTTTCAAAATTATTTTCAAACTTTTTCTTGAGCACGTTTCTTAGTTTTTATATTTGCAACACTGTTTTTATTTTAATTTCCCTTAGGAAAACGATAATTACATAAAACATCGGTAGAGAGAATGTCTAAAAAGAGAACACAAACGTGAAAACTGTCAACCATAAATTTAACTACATTTTATTGCACTAAGCATTTCGAGACATTGGTATCCAATCTTAATAGTACAATAAATGGGAAACTGGCGGATAATATTGCATAATAGTCTACACATTTTCGCAGACCAATTAAAACAATGTCTAGGCAATTTAAAATAAAATTCAACCAAATTAAAATAGTGTCCAAGTAATTTAAAAGAAATAATAATCTGCCATTGAAATATATTCAACCAAAATAATAATAATGTTACATTCTCAAAGCAATTTAAAACATTATTCAAGTAATTTAAAATATTCTCCAAGCATAAATTAAAAGTAAGTATCAATTTATACAGTAGATACATTTTAAAATTATATATAACTCAAAAGTACCTCAACTTTATGTTCAGCATTATACAATAAGATGGCAGAAATACGTAGTGTTAAGCGGGGGAGTAGGCGTTGGCAATATCATAGATTATACATGGAGAAATCTATGTTTTTCCAATATTTGTAAATCCCTAACCCTAACCCTAACACCTGTGTAATTATATATTTCATTTCTTATACATATTTTCAATTTAAAAGCAAACGAAAAGATAAAAATGTATACATACTACTGCTCGTCTATTCTTGTTTATGAGTAGTATAATGTAAATGAATATTTATTTTTGTGTGTAACTAAATAGATAAAATGGAAACAATCTATGTATTAATAATATAAACATAGAAAACTGAAATATGAGATATGAATATATATATGTATCCAAGTATATTAGAACTTTATAATAACAATAAATGTGCATAGTGTACTGGTTTGCAAATTAATATACAAATGGAAATGATGAAAAATTACCTATTAAGAGTATATATATTATACAATACATGCTAAAAAATGTGTCATGTTATTTTAGCTATAAAAATATATAAATTACATCTAATCTATAGTTTTGCATTTGGAAAAAGTAAACATTCATATTTTAGTGATTACAGCAGTCATAAACGGCATTTTCAATGCTAAAACATTTGCCAGGGTAGACATAAATCATGACGGTCACCAATGTTAAAAAAATCATAATAATTGTCATTTATTTCCAAAAGATGTGTAATATATTGAGTATTTTCTTATTTATTAACCATTACATTATATTTGTTATATTTATCTACTCATCGTAATTGTGTTTAACTTGTAACTCTCAAAATATAGATTTTATTTATTTTTAAGTCAGAGTCCATAGCAACGCCCTTAGAGTCGTTTCTCTATGTGTACTTTATAGTTCAATACTATGTTTAAATAGATAGAATAACGTTTTAGAATAGCAAATTGAACAAGAAAAACGTTTTCTAGCCTTCATAACTTTTGGTGGCCGAGAGATGTCAAAATATAACGACGTGTTTTTATCAGCGATTTATCACAAAAGCTGCTTACTTACAAAATAAGGTGCTTCTTTACTAAATAAGTACCTTCTTTCGACAAAAATCTGCTTCTTTGATATAATTGTTACTTCTTTGGACAATAAGTTGATTGTTTACAAACGTATATGTATGTGTCGTGGCTTGTTCTGATTGGCTATCGAGCAAGTATTCAGCCACTGAGCGTTAATCTCTTATTGTGTAGTTTTGTCTGTCGCGCTATTTAACCCGCCTTTTTTATTGAAATATGTAGACTGTTCTTTTAATAAATAGTGTTGTCGTTGTACTGGTAGAGAAAACAAATCAGTTTCAAGCTGTAATTTTAATGATTTCCTTTTACTTAATAATAAATTATTTAAAAATTATTATAGACTAATGCAATTATTTGAAAACCTTTTCTTATAAATGTACAATCCACTCATTATTTTCAAAGCACATTTTACGACATGTGTTAAACTTTTCGAAGTCAGCATCATGATTATTAATAGATATTATAACTTCTTATTTTTCATTGTCGTAAATCTTTCAGGTCAGCAACCATGCTTTTGTGGTTCAACCTATCTATCGCCATGGTCTTCAGCTGCTCTGCTGTCCAGTCAATCCATCTGATTCGCATCCGTGTGTTGCGATTGAGAAAATTAGACAGTTTAAGAGTCTAACATTGGAGTTGAGACTGATGTTCGAACGTTACTGAAATCGATAAACGCTGAGCGTGTCATGCTGATCCGCCGTTTAATTTATTTTCAGAGAAATCTTTGGTTCATCTTCACGTACTTGCGACGTGTACCTTTTCGATTAGGGTCTGCATGTCCTTATGCAATGTGGCGATGAGAGTCGTGTCAAAATGGTAGCAGATATTATTCACCAGTGTGACATTTATCTTTAGATCGCCATCTAAGTCATCAAGAGCGTTGCACATTATGCATTCGACGTACGCGTTGAACAGGTGTGAAGAAGCGGGAGATGCTTGCCTATCTCAAATCATTTGCAGTCCACAAACGCTGTTCTGACTATAGAGCTCTGACCTTGTAGTAGAGCGATGTAAGCAGTTCAATCATGTGATATGAAAATACCATATGATGGAGCATGACCCCCATGCAATCGTTCCATAAATGTATCAAATACCTTTACATCGTCAATAAATGACAAAATTAGACTTTATACCTATTCTACATGCTATTCGATGATACATTTGATGTTTGCGATAAAATCACGAGTTCCATGATCTTTCCTAAACCTGCATTAAAGAATAAGTCACTTTAAAAATTATTTATAATTCGAACATAGTAATTTTATGAGAATTTCCAAACTCCATCCAACTTAAAAATCAAATTAATAAAAAAACTTCAAAATAAGTCGAATTTGATTTTTTATTGTAAGGTAAAACATATTTTCAAACATTAATGACTATGTAAATACGCATACGTAGTTTTTATATTTTCTAAATACCCTGTATTAAAGTGCGCAATAAATATTTTAGATACGATTACATATGCACACTAAAATACTTACGATACGTATAATCTGTAAAAATAACAAATACTTTTATATAGCTAGACCAGTCAGTACAGTATCTACTTCACTTGTATAGAAGCTTTTATGTCACATGTAAAGCTTGGTAGTTACTTCTTCTTGGGTCGCTTGCTAACAATATACACCTTCATCTCTCCCTTCCCCTTTACAAAAACCTCCCCCTTGTAGGTGAACTTGAAGTAGTGTGCCAGAAGCTCCTTCACTTTAGCTGGCACTTGAATCTTTCCCGGAGTACCTGTCGAGTACATCCTACTGGACACATTCACCGTATCACCCCAGATGTCATAGAGTGGCTTGGTAGTCCCAATAACCCCAGCAGTTACAGGCCCTATATTGTAGCCGATTTTCATTTCAAATTTGTCACTCCCAAAGATATACTCAGTGTTAAACTCCTCCAAAGTAGTCTGCATGTCAAAACTGTAGTTCAACAGAGCGCGCAGGTGCGATTTTGGATCCTTGTTACCTTCCACCTTTACAGTATTAAGACCTGAAGCCACCATATAGCAGTCATTGATCGTTTTAATTTTCTCAACGTCAACATACTTAGGATTGGACAACAGGCCATCGAACATGCAGATAATTTTGTTGAGCAGTCGCAAGGCGCCCTCCCCGCCTTTGTAGTCCTCTCGGTAATAGCTCGAGAAAAAATTACTGATACACGAAAATATCACTGCGGAACTCTGGACATTCACAGCATAGCTGAAGTTTCCCTTAGCCATATCTCCACCACGCAGAAGAATCTGTTCTAGAACATATTCAGGAATAATGTTGTGCAGGAGTTCTCTCGAGTCCACCATAGCTTTGTTAGCCTGTTCACAACGAATACGCTCCTCGCGGGCCACGTAGAAGCAAAGACGGAGATTCTTTTCATTTTCCCGGTTGAGAGCAATTATTACGTATATTGTCTGTAAGAAATCCATGACCAAGGGCGTGATGTAACGATCCCAAAGCTTGTTAAACTGCTTGTTCATTGTATCGCGACACGTACGCATGCAATTATCCTTACAGGCGGTCTCTTCCGTGCGGCACACTAAGCCGTAAAAAATAACAAATGATACCGAAGTGGATATTAATCCCGAAAATATGTTGACCCAGCATACCGAGGAAATAAACAGGGCATGACACATTATGGAAAAGAGCGACACGCTAAAAAATGCTGATGTGTAAACGTTCTCACTATGAAGTTCTTTACAATCGAGCATTAAATAAACTATTAGTGACGGTAACGAGCACATGATAAAGGATTGAGCATTTACAACGTGTGATAGATTTGCAAATAAGGCTTTTATTCTTCTGTTGACTATCAGTGGAGTAACCTGAGCAGAGCACCAAGCTGCAAACATGGTGATTGTGAACCCGAAAACAAGTATCAGGGCAACGGCAGCCGCCATGTCATTCATTTTCTTTGGAAAGAAGACCCCGCAAGCTATTGCTATCAACACCGTGAATAGAAGACATGCGATGCAATCGAACAAAGGAGCCAACTTGACCGAATCCACGTGCATCGGTTGAATTTCGTCGTGTGTATTTTGATGGAATTTCCTCTCCACTTCAGAATCAATAAACTTAAGAGTGAAAGGCCAGAGAGGCGGACTACCAAATAGTTTGATGTGATTTTCTGGATCTCTGCGCAACGACTCCACAAAAATTACATCAGCATCCAAACGACCAATGTCTTGTTCTTCTTCATACGTAGAACTTGAGTCATTTGTGATAGCCGCCTTCAACTCTGTCCCAGTAATAATCTGGAAGTCTGCTTTCTTGCCCTTTTCAATATCTCTTGACTGCTTTAGCAAATGTGAAGTTGCAGCATCGACAAAGAATGTCTTCAGTTGTGTATGAACTAACTTCATGCCTGCAACACCAAACTTTTCCTCTTTCTTAACCTCTAAATCTGAACCTTTCTCGAAGTTATACATACTGGAAACATGAGAATAACATGTCTCGGAAATATGTACTCGACCGGGTAGACCACTGGATTCCATTGTATTTGCTATAATTACATCATTGGAGTAAACATCGAATCGGAAGCGCTGATTTCCTATAATAGCAGCGTTCACTCGGCCAGTGTGTACTCCAATGCGCATGTCCACACTTTCCTTGTAATCATTGTTAAAGGTTTTAATAATTCGACACATTCCAAGACCCATTTCAACACAACAGGTGGCATGATCACTGCGAGGGACCGGACAGCCGGCAACACAATAGTAACAATCTCCTAGTGTTCCCAACTTTTCACAATTCGTCATCATGGCCAATTCATCAAACCTATTGAACAAGTCGTTCAAAAGAGTTACAACTTGTGGTGCAGTTTTATTTGAACTCATATTGGTGAAGCCGACAATATCGGCAAATAAGATACTCACATTATTATAGGTTCGGGAAAACACCCACATGTCCGCCTCTGTTTTATTTTTGCGCTCATTCCAGTAAGAATCCCTGATTTCCATTGGCATAATGGCTTCAATACTTTTGACTTGATTTTTCAGAGCATCCTTTACCAATTGCTGAGCTTTTACATTCTCTCCCAGTCTCAAGAATGCCGCTCTGCGTCGCATTTGATTACAAATATGCAGGTACAATCCGGCCAGATTTATTGATATCCATAGAATTGTTTGCCCATAAATGTAATTCATTTCAGTAAATTTATTTCGATCGAACTCATAGATCTGTATTGTCTGAAAAAATTTCCACGGTTTGTTGCCATTAGCCCGGGTGTCTGTGAGATTGTTAGCTCCGAAGCTGTATCTTGACGAGGCATTGGACTCATAAGCAATGCAGAAAAGAATTGCGATAGAAATAGCAATTTCAATTTTTAAGGGTAGTATGGCATACATCAGGTATATAAGCTGAACACCAGGTGTATAATTCGTCTCCATGACATCGTTTACACCACTCAATCTGTACAACACAGTACAGAACGCTAGGAGGCAAAATGCGATGGATATGAAGCTGTAGGTTGTATGCGACACTGATTTGAAAGTTATGAAGTAGAGAAGAATAGATCCCAAAAAGACCAGCAATGCCAGGTAAAGGTCAGTCTCAGTTCCAGGGTATACAACTGGGCCGTTTAGTAAAAGAGAGAAGCTGAACAGGAGAATGTACTTAATGGACAGGCGAACATGGCGTTTAGTGTGAAAAACTGAAATTTCGGAATAGTAGTCCTCAATAATTTTGGAACGAAAATTCATGACAGTAAAGACATCCTTGAACGCAGCAACCGTTCTGTCGATAACTGTGAGTCTCTTACTGTCCGGATTTATTTTTATGTTCAATAGATCGACAGGGTTGTAGTGTTCATTAGCTCCTGCCTGTCCTTTCATGATTGAAGCAGGGAAAGTTGGAAGTCAATTAATAATATAATTAATAATATGCGATACGTGTTCTTTTAGGCTATTTCAGCTTGCCAAGGTTTTGAGAAGATTCGATAATTTTAAAGCCGCGGTGTTAGAAAATGTGCCAAAAAAAGGGTACATCTGAGCATTGACCTGATCTTTATATGGGATTAGTTGTAAATAGGAATAAACTAAAAGTAAAAGGGTTTTCGATTTTTCAGTCGTGAAAATAAGTGCGTATCGAGCTTTTCCATTGCTTGAGCCATATAATAGTTAGTGATGATACTATTAAAATAATGGTATTCTTTAGTAAACATTTAAAATGCTTGAAGATTATGTCAATAAATGTTATTGATTTGTCACCTAAATAACCACCATTCTTAAGATTCTAAAACAGTTTGATTTTAATGAAATATTTACTCATTTGAAATAAGATATTTCACTTAAGCCTAATAGCTGCAGAAGTAGTCTTGTTCTTCTTGTTCTTAAACGTGAAGAATATGTGTAACTTTTTATGCATAATAATGTTATAAAATGTTATGATAAAAATTCAACAAAAATATGTATTTTTAGTTATATGTAAATTGCCTTTTTGTGAATATTCAAATGCTATTAAACTTGAAATAAATATATTCTAAATAATTCAAATTAACTCAAATTATAACTCCACATTAAGATTAAGTAAATGAAGTGGAAATAATTATTACAATTTACAAAAATTATAATGTTTTCATTGTAATATTAATAATATGTCGAAATATTGTACAGTATTATACAAAGCCGTATTCAGCAGTGATGCTTATTATAAATATATTATTGTTTTATTGATTTGGAAGATGTAAAACAGTAATCTGAAAACATTAGTCTTGAAAGATAAAACAATAAACGAAATTTTTAAGACAAGTTGTTTATAAGATAAGTATCTAAATGCAATATTTTTTATTTATATGTTGATTAAATTCACATAAAAATATAATCTTGAAAACTCTTTATAAAAACAATAAAAACTAGGTTTCACGAAGTCGTATTAGCTTAATACTAGTAGATAATACTAGTTACCTACAAACTTTCATAAAATCCATAAATTTATTACCATATCGATTGTACAAAGATGAATTAGCTAATAATAGTCTTAAACCCATTACTAAATTTGTTAACACCCTACTCGAATGATATAAATCAATAGAATTAATACTAAGACTCTTATACAACAAAGAAGTAGGTGTAAATTGTTAGTTGTTAAGTTTTACCATATAATAAAGAAAGTCTTCTTTAAGAAATTTGAGTTAAATTCGGTTTTAAATGTCAACTACAAGTAATGTTTTATTTTAATGATGGCAACACTTCCTTCCTTAGATTCGCTGAGGATTTGCTGACTTCTCAGTCAATGATATTAGCGTTGTTCAGTGATAAAATTATCGCTTCGTTTATTATCACTCCTGTTTCTAGCTGATACTAAATGTGTAATAAATACAATATTTGAAAATACAAACATTCATTTGAATAATTATCTGCGTTGATTATAGATGCATCAGTCAGCAAATCAAAACATATTGGAAATATGTATAAGAATTAAAAATGCTGTAAGATTCATCGATTAGTCGGCATAAATATTAATTTCTACAAATATATATTGAGACAATTAATGGAGATTTCCTGGCTTTAGTTAAAATTAGTATTATATATTCAATTACACAAGTATGGCAGCCGAAAAGGTTCAAAACGAAAATCACCATAAAATGAGTGAAACTGACACATATGTGCACTTGTATGTAGATATATGTAGAAAACTGTGACATATCCGAGATGTATGTACACATATTACTACATATCTATATGTCCAAAAGTGTTACATATTTTACATGAATGTGGAAAACTGTACATATAAATACATAAATTCAAAAACTCCGACATATGTTACACTCATTTTATGGTGAGTTTCGTTTTTTGAACCTTTTCTTCTGCCATAATAAAGGAGTAGTTTTAACTAATACCACACTGAGTTAATACTGTTTAAAGAAATGCATTTTAGACAGTCGTATTGGTTAGTACCAGTCATAATCTTTGGTATCAGTACTATCTTTACAACTGGTTTTACTAATACCACTTCGTAAATCCATATTAGTATGCCTAACAACTTGAAAAATTAATTATAGTCATCATAATATGTAAAAATGTTGGTTCTACGAATCGAATCTTTTCATAAAATGTGTAATTTATGGCAAGACTGCAAATTAGATATACATATCTGAATAAACACCGACACTTTCAATAAATTTACAGAGTGAAAATTTGTATTCTTACTCTATAGTACAAAATGATAAGGAAAATATATAATACTTTGTACTATAGAGTAAGAATAGCAAAAATTGTTATTCTGTAAACTTTTTGAAAGTGTCAGTCAAAGATAATAGATATAATCTTTGGTGTCAGTGTTTTATTCATTACCTATTGCACACTTCAAAAATTCATAAATATTTTTATAAAAGATTTATAATTCATATTTAAAAAGTTATATTTCATACTACTTTTACCCAACACCTAATTATCAGTAATATATACATTATTTTAATATTATGTGCACTTTTATTATTTGAACAGTCATATAATATGCTGTTACATAATATGCAGTTCAAAATTTGTCCGATTTAAGAATTTTACTTAATATATTTATTTTTATTTATTTCATATACTTAATAAGTATTTTTTAAATTATCATACATATACATCTTTTGTCAAATATCTTATTATCAGTAAAATAAAAATTATATTTTGTGTGCATTATGTTTATTTGACAACCTTATGCTGTACACAGTTTGCCTGAAGGCAGGCATTTTACTTGTATAATGTAATATTATAATCGAAGTGTTGGGGAACAAACTTACTATCTCCGTTAAAAATTAGTGCATTATAACAAAAATTCACGTATGTAATACATTTTTTTATTAACAAGACTTATTTAGTCTGTGCTTTGTACTTTTAAGTCGCTTATTATAAAGATTCATTGATTTTAGAGCCGTTTTATTATCACCGGACAATCAATATTACTCCACAAATGTCTATTCACTAATACTTTCGAATTTAAAATCAGTTATTCAGGGAAATCTGTCAGGAAATTGTACACTTTAATTAGTAAACATTTATTTTGATCAACGTGGGACCTTTATAATTTTTAATCATTAGAAAATAAATTAATGAAACTAAATCCAACGGATTATACTTTTAAATGATTTCTGGAAGTGCCCACCAATATTCCATTTTCTTATTTTTAATTTTTAAACAATTTTCAACGCAACAAATACCTGGATTTAGATCGGATACTATCTACAATTTACCGTCATTTGGTAAGCTTGTAGTAGTGGCAGTATAATATTAATATTTTCCGTTATAAAAATAGACCCGAATAATTCACCTTTCCTAATAGTAATATTTCATACAATCTTGTCAATGCTATTAGTATTAGTATTGGTAAGTGTATTGCGAATTTATTACAAACCGTAAGTGTTAATCATTCTTGGTTTTATAAATTTCACATTCCCTGTGCAGCATTGATTTTAAAGTAATAATAAAATTAACTAAGCTCTTGTACACCTTTCGAAACAAGAGAGCTTTTTTTACTTTTGCGTTATTCTATTCATGCCCAAGCTAACTAGTTGGCCTTTGGTTTTCTTATATAACGCAAATAAAGCTATAAAATCTTTTTTACAAAAAATGTATAGTGAATAAAAGAACATCAAATTTATTTAAATTTTGTGTGTAATTTATTGTCAATTGCAAACAAAAGATTAAAAGTTTCAATTATTAAAAATATATATGCGATGTTGATGTAAACGCTTTTTTGCCATTGAAAGTCCCTATTACAAGTTCATAAACAAATTTTTCATCATGTATTTTTTTCTTAAGTAATACTATACGTAAATCTTATAACGTTCCGCAAATAATGCATGATCTACATAGTATTAATCCCCCAAAATTAATAGATTTTAACTTATACATAAAAGATCGATCAAAAAACATTCTAATATTTCTATTAAAAAGAGGTATCTGGTATATTCACACATTTAAAATAATATAATTAGAGAATTATTAATGCAATGTTTTTTACAATTATTATTATTTTTATAAAGATAACGTCAATTTTGCCTTTGGTATAATTTTCATTATTCAGTTTCTTTATGAGATTAATTTGACATATTTTTTATCTGACTGAACGCATCATACTGCCTGTAGAATGTTTTTATTAATTCAATACAAAAGTAGTTATTGTGTGAAAGTGGCAAGTCTAGTATGTGCTAACACAAATAAGATAAATCTAATTTAATGTATCAAAATATTTGCATAAGTCTATTAAAATCGGAAACTATCCACAGAAATTGATGCCATAATATGTGCACGATCTTAAATGGTTTGACATATGTTATAAGAAAATGTGTAAAAATAAATTTAATGGAACATCTATTATAGATAAATATATTGTTGGTCTACAAAAATTATAAATGAAGAATAATTTTTTCATTTTCTCGTTATAATTTTGGCAGAGTTGAATATTTTATGAAAACAGTAATCTACATATAGTCTTTTTGGCTTAGTTTCATTGCTTGTCTACTTTTTAGCCAGAAGACTATTATGATATTATACAATATGTCTTTCCTAATACTATTACCCCATGTTTCCTGGCGTAATAAGACTTCTTTCTTGTCCAGAATCATGCGGCCAAAGTGAGGTTCCGTCCAGTCGTGCTGGTCTGTATGAAGGCCGTTGGCATGGTAGCCAAGGAGAGTTCCCTTGGGTTGTTTCCTTCAAGTGGAATCGACAGAGCTACTGTGAAGGAGTTGTAATCAATGCCAACTGGGTCCTTACCGCAGCTCACTGCTTCGACATAGTGTGAGTATCTATTGCCAAAAATTGTAACTTAACATTATGTTAAACTAACTGAGAATACTTTAAACGAAGATAAGAACATTATATTTATATTTGAAATTTTGTCAATGCTTCCATATTTTTATAACTTTTATACATGACTGGCCAAATTTGGCCCCAATATTTTTTGCACTTGGTGTTATATCTTGTTAAAGATATCTTTATAAATACTATAAATTATGTGAATTACTCTACTAGGTCCAAAACAAATTAGAACTTTATTAGATGTACTGCAAGTAGACGTCTATGCATTGTCAATAGTTAATCAATTTGAGCAATCTGCAAATGGTGTTGGTTGGAATGATTGCGTTTGTTTGTTAGCGGCGCTTCCTCACGCCCGGTCTCCCGAGCGCACAAACGTAACCACCCCGTTCGGGTTCTTCATCAGTTTGGATAGGGGAGGTGATGGCCCCCCCCCCCCCCCCAAAGATACCAGTTCTTTTCGTCGCTGTTGCAGGACATTGTTAAAACAAATACTCAAGCGTTTCAGGAGCCATATGGCACTTGGGGCATATGGGGTCATATCAAGGCTGAATGACCGCCCGGTAGGATGCAAATCTTTTGCAGTGCCCGTTTCGAAGCTGGGCTACAATGACTTGTTCACTTGTTCCCATCTTGAACTTCGCCTTCTTTCCGCTGTATTGCATTATATCCGTTCTATGCAAGGGTGTTGGATTACTTCATCCCAGATTTCCCTATGTATAATGACTTGTGCAGTGCTATAGGTGATTGTCCCTTCTCCCTCTGACGTCACGTCCCCTACTATTCTCTTCGCTTCTTCGTCCACCAATTCATTGCCCGGTATATCAACGTGCCCTGAAACTCACTGGAGATTGACGACAGCAGTGTACTCATCCAGGGCTCTTTTCAGACGCAGGATTTCCGGGTCGCCTGACTTATCTGGAGCATTTAGGGCCTCCAATGTTGCTATCACTGGAGGTAATGCTAGCATTTTGAACCGGTCATTGACCTTTTTATCACCTTCTCTGTGCGAGGCTTGAACGTGAGTCCTCTGTTAATGATGATACTAAGGAAAGTTGACGTTTTTTGTTTATTAGCAGTGTGGATCTTCGATCTTTATTGTAGGTTGAATTTCTGTTTCATGCGTGTTTTTTGTGAAAGCGTTGTTTTGCATTTGTTGGGGATAAGAGTGAGAGTGCAGAAAGTGGGTGCACTCTTGGATCATCATAAATTGTGGTACCTTGTTTTTGATTACATCGAGATGAACAGCTCCATTAATACTTGTTCCTTCCGGCATAAACCACAAACCGCATCTTTCACAAGCACAAATAGCCCCCATACCATGACCTTGGGTGAATTTTTTACTCTGGGTATAGTGTAACGCTAATATATTCTTTTGTTGCGTGTCGACAAAATGCATAAAACTGTGAAACCTGCGTTTCGTCTGAAGACATTGCGGCCTGCCATTGCTCAGCGGTCCACTCTTGATATTTCCTACAGAAGGCCAAACGGTCAGCAATGTTCTTGACTGACAATTTTGGCTTCTTTGTAGGTGTGTACGATTTTGAACCAATCAGAAAACAGCCTCCTGCGAATTGTTCCCAGGCTAGGGACTTTGTTACTTTGTGGTAGTCCAGCTTGAATGGCAGCAGATGACTTCTTAGGCGACTTTTTTGCCGCTAGAATGATGGCGTCATCCATGCGCTTGGAGTTCAAACGACTAGTAGGTTTATCGAAACCATATTTGCCAAACGTTTGGAAGTTAGTTATTGGTCTGGATACAGTTCTTTGAGCTAATTGTAGCCTGCCAGCTATTGCTCGAGTGCTGTAAGTTACTGTAAAATTGTCCTGGCGCCTATTTTTCTAATGACAAAACAATTATACACCCTTGAGAGAACTAGGGAAGATACTATGAGAGGCTACAATATTATTTTTGGCGCCAATCACGGTTTCTAACGCCCCCCCCCCCCCTAGCTCTAAAACCTAGGCACGCCCCAGATCACTAAGATATTGTAATAATCGGACAACGCATGTTTCACGCACTCTCAGGTTGTGATACCACCAAAGCATTTAACATGAAAAGAAAGAAAATGTGGTGGAATACATGGAAACAATTTCTGGCGTCAGTGCTGTCTTTAATTCGCCTTTTAAACAACTTAGTGAATACTAATATTTCATTCTTGATATTATTTTCATTCTTCATCTGTCAATTATATGATGCTTAATCTGATATAACAAGGATACATGAAATGAAAATTATTATGTACTGCCAGCGGCAACAGTACTTTGAGGTGATTCCATTAACGCGAAATTCACTTCAGCAAAATGTAAATCATTCTCTGTATCAGGCATCAGTGTGGGCGTCGAATGATGAAGCAGAAGTGCCCATTCAAGATCCCACGAATTTGGGTTGAATGAAGACTGAGGAGAATGTATTACAACTATAGTTGTAATTTATTTGTTTATTTATTTAGTTGTATTTATTTATATTTATAAATATATACAACTGAATATATTACGCAGAATACTACAATGATAAATAGTTAAATGCAATCCCTAAAAGTTATCCTTGAGAAACATAACATTGCAGAGTTTGTTTAAAAACCGCTTAACCGTTTTGGTCAAACTATTCACCAAATATTGACACCAAATAAAGCTGCGAAAGTTTATAGGCAAAATACAAGTGCACTTATTATCACAAGGCAATGTTATAAAGTAGCCAGGTTTTATGAAACACGAAATCCATTTGCTAAAATATATTCAGAATCTCAAGGTTTTCTTTTTTAAAACTAACTTTTTAACCTCTATACAAATTCAGTGACGCTCCTTCAGTTGAGCTTGTAATCGGCGAGCACGACACCGCAGTCGAGGAGCCCTCTGAACAAGTCCGCAAGATTGCCCAATACGTGCCTCACGAGGCTTACAACCCAGAAACTAATGAGAACGATATTGCCCTCCTACGGTTGGATCGTCCTCTCAAGTTCGGTCGATACGCCCAGCCGATCTGCCTTCCAGATGTCCATCTGGCGCCGTCTATGATCAACTGCACCTACTCGGGCTGGGGTGTATCCAACAATGAGAACGGTAGGTTTGCTCGTGTTTATTTACGTTGATCGTTGGAAAAAAGCCTTCTTTATATTTTGGTAATTTTGAAAATCAAAATTGAATATTTTCAATATAAAAATATTGTCATAATAGCTGAATATAAAAACATAATGTTAACTTTCGGTAGATTATAAAACGTATCTCTAATATCAAAGAGCTTTGATAATTTGGTCAAAGAAGTTCAATGAAGTACTTTAAAACTGCACAAACAAAATGTTTACTATTTCATGAATAAATTCATATTATATTGTCGTGATTATGCTTAGAATGGAAAAGTGGTTTTCCAAGTTTTCGAATGATATGAACTAATTTTAATCCAATTAATATTTACGTAATTTCCAATAAAATATTTATATAATATCTAAATTGTATGATTTCTCCTTCGGTCAGCGAGAGATCCTCGTTACTGTCAACTGTATAATTAATTCTGTCACATTTGTCTCAGTATGTATATATGAACAGGTGTTTATGGTAAAAAAAATAATTGAGTTAACAAATAAAAAAATACTTTTTTGGTCGAATTGTATAATAATTTCAATAATTAAAAATAAATTATGTACATGACAACCTCTTCCATTCCACCAACTACAGTCGGCAGACGCATTAAAGGTCGGCCACTTCGTCTCCTACCTCTGGACACCTGTTTACAGGAATATCGGGAGACCTACTCTGTCCTGGAGCAGCACATCTGCGCCGAGTTCGAGAACGCTTCCACAAGCCCATGTCTAGGGGATTCTGGCGGTCCACTCACATGTCACATGACAGATGGCTCTGTAGCCCGTGAGGTGGTGTTGGGAGTGACGTCAATGGGGCCCGAGGACTGTGGGGACTCACCGGTCGTCTACATTAATGTCGTTCACTTCCTCGACTGGATTTCCAAAATCCTTACCGACTTCAGCACCCGTTAGCCTCGTTTGCCTAAGAAAGCTTTGTACGTGCGCATACACGTAGCACTTTAAATTGAAATTTAAACAAATCGAATAAGTTTAAATACTTTATATTTTCGTAAAAATCGTATTAGATTCCGAAGTTGAAGTTAGATAATAAAAAATACATACTAATGTATTTGGGAATTAAAATCAAGATGTGATATATATTTATAGATGATATTACACAATGTTAAAGAGTAAATATAATAGAAAAACACCATCACAGTTATTATAAGTAAAAATTTTAAAACGGTAATACTTAAATATTTTGTATAACATATATATACATACCTATATATATATGTATATAAATCGTATACTACTACATACCTTATTCATTATAATTCAGTAGCATAACTACAATTTCATTTTAAACATCTCGAGCAACGTAAAAAATTAAATGGATTATTTTAAAAACTGCAAAACTCGTTATCGTAAAAATCATATAATTCAATTTATACAAATATTGCATACATTGGTGAAGTATGCACACATGCCTGTAGTTGGATAACATATAATTATATTTAATTAACTTATTTTTAGTATTCACCCACGTACACTATAATATATTTTAGTTAAGTCTTCCTGATTACTTTAATAGTATATTACAAAATACACAATTTTTCCGGATCGTCGCTATCTAGATGTCATTATCGCATATTATTTTCTAATCAATTTAATATTTTTAATCATACATATTATGTAAAGCTTCGTAAATAATATACATTATAATAATGTATTAAACGTTATGTACATACATATGTATACAAATTTCTATTCATATATATACAAAATTAACATAAAATTGTAGACACTATAATAAATAGTCGAAACCTCAATAAAATACATACGCTATATACAGTCTATTTAGATAATCATATTTCATTATTTTTATACTGTATTACTTCCTCATTAGTAGAATATTATTACAACATAAATGTGATTACATTATTATACCGTCCCAATATCAAATTTATGAAATGCGGAAACTAAATGGTCTTTCAGTGAGCATGATAACTTTATTAAGTCAGTAGAAGTTATGTCAGGACTATGAATACAGCTATGATTGTAACATAATTATAACCTGCTTCATTGCCACGCAGTCAATTGCATTATTATTATTGCATATTGGCATCTCTCTGTATGTATACAATCTGTACGTAATCTGTATGTAATGTCACCAAGGCTTACGCTCTGATATGTCATTCCAATTGCTAGGCCATTTATAACATTCCCATGATATTAAATAAAAATACAATTTTATTAACAATATTATATTTACTTTTTTATTCGAATTATTTGCATACATGTGCATATAAGTGTAAGTAAAGGGGCAAAAGTAATGAAACATAAGATTTCTGACTCTTGTCGATTTCATATATATATATATTGCTTTGTACAGTTTTTGTAGTTAGAAATCCGTTTAATTTTAATTAAGAATTAATTTCATTCTACCATTAATAGGTAGAATTATCTTTATTTTTTAGAAATTTTTTATCGCAACTTATATTATACAATTGTTACATGTCCCACGAATCTATAAATTATAGTTAGCTACATTTGTATCTAAAAGTTTTATAACACATTTACTATTTAAGAGATATTATATTTAAAGTATTAATTTAAAATAAAATCTTTAGTGTAGAAAAACAACTGTATGAAATAGTAGTATCAAACTACTATCAATAATCAAGAAGAGTTGTAACTATCAATACTCTATGAAACTTTCATATGTGCAAATATAAGATGAATTGTTTAAAATTCCACAAATTACTTTAAATAAAAAATGTTTGTTCACTACTTCGATAGGTTTGACGTCTTGATATGTACAATTGCGACTCCTGTTGGCGTCCAATAAATTGTTCTAAATAAATTATTGCTTGATGCCTTAACATAAACATAATATATCGTGATTATAAAGAAAAATAAACTACATAAGAACACTGATGTCAAGGACCACGTATATAATATACATACATATTCGTACATAGAGACAATTGTGTACTCTTCGACTGATGAATGTAGTAACCGCGAACAACGAAATATGTAATATACTATATTTAAACAAATCCCGTTATCCTCGGTAGTAACATTTTAAAATGTATTTTGAACAATAGATTGACCTGAAGAATGTTAATTTATAAAAATCTAATTAAAGTGAGATTTATGTTACTATTGCTTCACCCTTTTATACATTGATTAATTATGTCGCTAAAATGTTTCAGTATGACGTATGCAATATCAATAAGTGGTTACTCCATGAGTGAATTGTACTTTTTTAAATTCTTGATTTCATTTAATAAGAATAATTTACCTTTTTTAATAGGATAGCTCTATTAATTTTTACATAAATATATATTTTTACAGTATATATATATATACCGTATAATATAACAAAATACAGATATAACATTTTTACTTATAGTAACTCTTGAAATTGACTATAATATTACACATACTTTAAATATTTATAATTAGGTATGTTTAACTTAAGATGACGCTAATAATAATGGTAATATTAGATAATAATAACAATATAAAAAAAATCAAGCGAATAAATTTTAGTTATTCTTATTAAAAATATGATATAAATTCGTATACGCGCATGGTTTATAGTCGATAGAAAATATGTGTAATATGTGTAAAAAATGTATCTTTTTAAGTCGGAATATTTATAATTAAAGTGTGTCTCCATAATAGAATATATTTTCCCCTCAACAAGTTTCACAGTACACATGGGGGTACCATTTGCTAAGTATCATTACATGACCAATGCGTCTATTAGTATGAATAAATAGTAGTACTTGTAGGTGTAATACGTAATAACAATTCAAGATTTACATGTTAATAAGAACAATAAAGTGGACATGGTAAGCGTAATATTATAGGTGACTGCTTGAGAAAATACGAGTTTAAAGAAATAGTAATGCATAATATTAATTAGAATCAAATTTCATACAATATAGCTTTTGTGGTAAAATAAATATTGTTATTATGAGTGAATAATATGCATTTATTATTTATAGCTTTTTAATTCATACTAATTCATATTTAGAAAAATTGATTAATTCAACAATCTAAGTCCAAAACAAGCCTAAATTCAAACATGACTCAATCATATTTTAACCTAATAAACTTAAGTTTGGCGCGGTAAGGAATGAACAAAACGTCAATTAGTCACATTTTGAGTCAATCAATAAGTAAAAAGGATTAACATAGGAAGATAGGTAGGTGCTTATTAAGATCTATGATATATTCGAGATCTTCGACCACACTGTCCAATTACAGAAAAAAGGCTTGATCTGGAGTGCATGTAGTTGGTTCTTTTCTCACTCCTCTAGTCTGCAAATAGGACCCTCGTAAACCATCTTGAGGTCGACCTTAGGCCCGATTAGATCGCGAATATTGTCATAGCCGTACTTGATCATTGTCGGCCTGGACGTGAATCATGAGAAAGAAGATAAATATTGATTATATTAATATAATACAATATAGAATAGAATAGGTCAAACTAATTCAATGACAAATGATTAAAAATATCTAACAGAAGACAATAATAATAATAATCTTTTATTAATTCCTGCAGAGAAAATTCGGCAGGAATAGTGAAAGAAAAGTGCAATGATTCAGTTATGCAGTCAAATAAAGAATACAATTTTATAACACAACAGTGGAGAAAGAAGTAATACGCTTAATACAAAAAGTATAAGAAGGAAAAGCAAGTCTTCAAATAGAGGAAGCATACTTGGTGAAAGAGTTTTAAAGCATTCAGCACGAACATAGAAAAGAATAGGTATTGAAGGCTATGAAGAGGTGACGAAGAGGGTGGTTGAGGGAGTTGGCAATAGTACCAGCAAGTTTAAAACAACTTTATTAGCAGCGTTGGCACTCATGATTAACTTGCTTCCGACACACCGGGTAAATAGACTTCTTAGGGGTGGAATCCCATTAGACATTTTCTTATTATGGGAAATGTTGGGAAACAATACCCAAAAACAAAAATGATAAAAGAGGATCTTTCTGGTTAGTAAAGTAGACTTAGAGGTGGAGTCCCATTAGACATTTTCTTATTATAGGAAATGTTGGGAAACAATATCCAAAATCAAAAATGATAAAAGAGGATCTTTCTGGTTGCCGTATAGGATTGCTGTCTCACTTACCAATATTTATGTAGGAGATTAGAAGACAGTAATACCAGGCACCATAGCCTTGAAGATTTATGCATCATCTTTTTAACCCATGCCGACATAATCTCCTCTTGTGTAAATA